>CAJNOP010000582.1:33123-78002 GCA_905250075.1 Rotaria sp. Silwood1 | reverse complement strand
TGTGACAAGTAAACATATTTATTGAATAAAATTTATAATATACATTTTTTTGTAAGTATGAATAGAAGATAGATGTTATAAATATTTTAATGAATTAAAAACATGGGAAGCATCTAGAATTCATTGTCGTGCTCAATATGCTGATTTATTTACATGGCGTGATAATCATGATGAACAATTTATTCGACCTGTTATATTAAATTGGATATCTACACCTCTTTTTATACATATATGGTCTACGATATTGAAGCCAAAACCAAATCAACCATATCTTGCATGGGCTGGTGCTAAGATAACTTCATTAAAACGTAAGTCATTGAAAGTTTTTTTTTGTGTTGTAATGGCAAACGAAGATTAAGAGAAATTCATTTATAGCGCATACTATTCAATGGATGGATCCTGATGGACTGAAACTAGACTTGACTAGTACAGAATGGTGTGATCCAACATATCATGCAGGTTATTCATTACAAAAAGAACCAACATCAGGAACTAGACAAGGTATTACAATAAAACGTAACTTGTATTTGAGATAGAGCCGGTTGAGATCAAAAGAAACCTAGACGGTTTCTTCCCTATACATCGCCCATTCGGATTGATGGTGATCGTAGTTAGAGACAAAAAAATCTAGGTTTTTTTTGTGGCATTAATACTGTTTACCACGAACACATTCTCTTATCTCTGTTTTAAGGTCCGAATGGTACTGAACGTGAAGAATGTGTTACATACAATTTTGGTTCTAAAGGTACAAGTTTTCTCTGCTTATCAGATGATTACTGTAGTCAAAAATATCCATTTATTTGCGAAATGAATGCTGCTAGTATGAAATTAGCAACATCTACGCATCATGGTATGTAAAAAAAAAAAAAGACAAATAAAAACACACTGCGAATAGATTTGAGAATCGTGATTAAAATTTGTGTATGGCTTCTTTTTGTGTAGGTACTAATAATGGTGGCATTTCATCCGGAACAGATGAAGGTACTTCATCTGGAACAGAAGGTGATACAATCGATTTTGAAGAACCACCACCCCCTCCACCAGAAGACCCTGACTTTAGTCCACAACATCTTGGTTTAGAAGCAGCAGCTGTATGTTATAAACCGTAATTTGTTTTTTCCTATAAAGACAATGTTTTATTTCTACTTTCAGCTTAAAGACGAACCAGGTTTTCTAACAACGACAAATATAATTATAATTGCTATTGTAGGAGTAATTCTTATTGTTGGAGCCATCGCTGGATATATAGTTATAAAAAATAAAAAAGCAAGTACACGTAATCCAACTGGTGACAATGGAGGTGTATCTCAAGGTAGACCAAGTGTTGCTAGTTCAATTGGAAGCATGGTAGATGAATAGAAGAAAAATAAACAAAATTTATCATCATCACAAGAAATATCCAGACGATTTCATTACTATTATTCGTTTTTCTTGTTGGCTTTATAATTTTAAATAAAAGTTTCTTTTCCGTTCTCATTCATAGTTTAATTCACTGTGTACAGCACAATATTGAGAAAGAATTAAATATATGACTGTTCTAAATGAAGAAATGAAACTAATTTCGATCGTTCATTTTTTTTCGAAAACATTAATAGCACTAAAAATCTCGAACATTCATTTCATTTCTATAAAATGTTTACTAAAAAACAATAGATCAATTCAAGATATTTTCAATTCTAATATGTAATTCATTCTATAGCAAGATGAGTGTGAAATTTTGCTACAAGATACATTCGATAAAAAACTGCATTGGTTATTAAAACTACTATCTCGATTGGAACTAACTGCTTAACATCTTGGAAAAGTATGGAAGAAAAGAACGAATAAAATTCAGCTTCTTCTATAAAAAATCTATCCATATTTTTTTTTTGTTTACAATAAATAAATAAAAACTAGTTCAGAAATCTATATAAAACAAATGTCTACATCATTTTTTCTATAAACAAATTATCATTAAAAGTTGAATAAAGATAATAACGTTGTGTTGCAGCACATAAATGTAATAATTGACTAAAAACTAGTGGTAATGAATAATTATCATCAAGTGTTTCGAGTAAATCATCAAGATTTATCGTTTTAACTGAATCATGTTTATTCATATATGACATTATTAATGAACGAAGTTCAAGAAATATTTTATTATGTTCTTGTTCTTCATTTGAATGATAAGTAGCTGCATCAAGTATTTGTTCCATATCAGTTTGAAGACGAATATCAACATCTTCTTGTATATCTTCATTAAATTCATGAATAAATGAAGGTGAAGCTGGTGATGATGATGAAATTAATGTATTTTCATTAAGTACATCAGATATAGGTATAGGAGGTGAACGAATCGTACGAGAAAATGGTTGATTGAGTTTTATTGAATATCGTTCTCGAATTGTTAAATGATGAATATTAATTGTTGGATAAATAAAAATAGATACAATCGATAATGGGCAATCTAACAAAAAAACAAAGATTTGACATAATTTTTACATATTGACGAAGAAGGGGACTGTCTCTAGTCAAGAATGAATCGTTGCTGATTACAGATTGTTTTATTAAGCCTATATCAACATTTTCTTGATTGAATATAGGAAATACTATACTCTAAAAATGTAGACTCATAGGTTAGTAATTATGAGCATAAATACACCAATAGAATGAGTAAACATTGAAATACAGCTATCTTAAACATTTGTTTTTGTTTCACGTAAATTTTTGTATTGAAATTTACTCAAATAAATAATGAAAAACTAAGATTTATTCTACTAACCTTTAATTAATTTATTGAAATGATTTCGATTTAATTTTTTAATAAAAAATTGTGTTTGTTCAATTTTAGTTTTATTTGATAATGGTTTCATTTTATGAAAACGAAAATGTTCTTGTTGTTCATCTGTAAGACCATGACGAAATATATTAAGATCAATATCATTTTTTAATTTTTTTCTTCGATTTTTATTTATTTTTTTCTTTTCAATTATATTTTCATTATTCCATGATGATTCTTGATCATCATCATATGTAGATATAGGTAATGGAATATCATCATCATCATTCAATGTTGACTGATGCTTAACTGGTGATAATTTATTAAGTACATTAATTAATTGTTCAGGTTCTTGTTGTTGATCATTTTGATTGTTTTCAATTGATTGATTATGAAAAAGAAGATCAAATATCATCGGTTGAGTATCATTTAACCAAAATTGTTTATTTCCTATTGGTATATTTTTTTGAAAAAGTTTCAAATCAAATATAGATGTTCGATCAAGAAAAAATTTTTTTGATAAATTTAAATTTATTTTAGTTAAATCATTACATATAAATGAATGATGATTTTGTTTAGATTTTTTCTTTTTTTCTTTAACAATTTTTTTTATTTCATTTTCTTCTTGTTTCTCAATAATAATTGTTTCTAATGATTGATCTTCATCTGAAATACTTTCATCTTGTTTATTATCTGTTGATGATGATTGAAATGTATTTATTAATTTATAAAGTGCATCAACACGACGAGAATAAATACATGTTGATGCTGTTATTAATTGTGCTATATTTAAAAATTTACGATTTTCACCACCTTCAAAACGATCAACATCATTACTAACATCAATTAAATTATCTAATATAGAAAATTCATCAAAAGCATTTGATGTTGTTATTGTACTTGGTCGTTGGATTAATGTTGCAATAGTTAATCGAGCATTAGATAAAAGTGCTGATGGTTCACTTTGACTATTTGATAACGATAACATTTTAGTTTTGAAAGGAAAAAAAAAACACCAAACATAAACGATAGACACATGGATAAATATAGCTAGAGAACAATAGACAGAAAAGATAATACATGAAAACAATGAAACATTTTTGTTTGTTTGTTAATCGACGAATTTTAGAAGATATATTATATTCGTTAAGATCTGTCTTTGTGTACAGTTTTTCCGAATGTTTTTCATAGAAAATATGGCATTCATTTAAAAAAATACCATATAAATATTCGAGTGTTATTTTTTATTGAACTAATATGAGATAAGAGATTTATTTTTAGCGCATTTCTTTCAATTAATATTCTAACTTTGTATTAGATTGTTCTATTCTTCTATGTTGCGTTCTCATTTTGAGTTCGCTTATGTTCTTAACTTCATTATCTTCATATCCTTTGTATCTTCAGGTTAGTTAAAATCAAATAATTTTTATTTTCTATTATAATATTTTAGCATCATTTGGTGATTTCTGTTCAAATGATTTATCTTGTCATTATCCTTTAATTTGTTCTAATTCAAGTAATAAATGTATCTGTCCATTATCATCATCTGTAACATTTTGGAATGTAGAACAAAATTCATGTCTATTTTGTCCATATGGATGGATTGAATGGCAAAATGAGACATGTCTTTTATTTATACAACCACCAGATGGTGGTATCGCACGTGAAAAAGCAAAAAATGCTTGTTTAACATATTCAGGACAATTATTACAAATTGATTATTATCAAGATTATATAGAATTTCAATATAAAATAAATACTTTATTACAAGGTGAACATGTTAATGAACTGAATGAATTCTTAAGTAACGGTATTTGGATTAATTTTACTGATTGTAAGTTAGAAAAATGAATTCTAAACTCAAATGATTATTAAATTGTAGATACAAATTGGATGAATTCATATGAATGGTGTGATATGGAATATGAAAATGATACATGGTTATGGAATGATTGTATTCGTATAACAAAACAATTTTCAAATAATAAAATGAATACATCACTTTGTTTAAGTCATGTACAATGTAATGAAAAATTATCATATATTTGTGAGAGTAAGACATTCATCGTGAATGCTATCTTAGAATTTGATTAAAACATTTCTCATTATCATTAGTATTTTACAGAATTAGCAATTATTCAAAATGATATTACTAATGATAACAGATTATTTGGTTTAATTGGTGGTCTTGTCGGAAATCTATTTGGTTGTAAGTCATAGTATAAAAATGTAGTAGAATAAATGTGTGAAATAATTTTATTTTAATTTGATTTCAGCGAAACCACAACCTCCACCACCTCCACCACCACCACCAGAGCCAATTATTATTTGTAAAGATATAATAAATAATTATTTTAAAAAACGAGTTTTTATATTTTAAGATCATACAAATCCTCCAAAGACAGAAATAGAACAACCGTTACCACGTATGTATCATTATATCATTTCATTCTGTTTATTTTAATATTATTATATAGAAACTTCAAAATCAAATAATACAATACTTTACATTAGCAGTAAGTTTGATTTTTCCGAAAACAAAATTATGAAAATTATCTTCATGAATTAGTTGCCGCCGTTGTTGTTCTCATTTTAATTATAATACTTTGTTGTTGTTTTTGTGGTGGTTTTCTTCTTTTGAAAAGTGACAATAGTTCAACTACAACACCACGACCATCACGCTTTCATCGACGACATGATAGAACTAGTGTCGATTCGACTGCTAGTGATGCTACATATTGATCAGAAATTTTTTTTTTCTCATCTTATTATATAATAAAATTGCCCAATATGTTTTCTAAAACTAATGTCAGACTGATGCAAAGTTCTTGCACTTAATAACTTGAACTTACCATAGACACTAACTAATCACAAGTCATGATGTCTTTGATTATAGTTTAAACATTGATCATCTGTTACAAAATTACATTTTTCATTGTATATTCGATTACGTAAGTTAAAGAGAATAATGATCTTGTGGATCAATCGACGCCTTCTTATTTAGTATTTTGTTTCAACTATTTAAATTACTAATTTTATCGAAATACATGTAGGTTTTCGAGAACTGTACCTATTTTATTGTAACAATTGATTTCAAGTAATACCATCTATTGCTCTTCATAAGCTCAACACTCAGTAACAGTTCAATGTATCAATGTCAAACTTGAAGAGAAGTTTTCCTTACACCAAAACATTATTCATGTAAATTTAACAAGTAGTTTTGCATTTGACAAGAAGCAATGTAAAACTTAACATGAGACCCGAGGAAGTGGAGACTTTTGTTCACTACTGACAAACTTTTTAAATTTTTCTAAATTAAGTTATAAGAAAAAAAAATATTCATTCGGAATTAGTAAAATGACTAATGATATTACTACTAAAAATGGTAATTGCTAAACACATTTATATTAAGAAGAACAAAGAACGAATAATTATTACCGCGCTTTGTTTCATGTATTTTACTGTAAATAGTTTCGTATTCTATGTTTCACTTTCTGATTGGGTTCATCTATGTTCAGTACACATTATTCAAATTATCTAAGTCTTCTTCAGGTAATATATATATATATAATAATTAATTGACTATATCGTCTTATCGAAATTATATAGTTTTATCATCATTTAATGAATCATGTTCTAATAATTTCTCTTGTGTTAATCCATTGATATGTTCAAATACAAATAAATGTGTATGTCAAAAATCATCATCATTTTGGAATAATGAACAAAATGATTGCCTTTCTTGTCTATCGGGTTGGATTCAATGGAAAACTGATCGTTGTCTTTCATTTGCTGTACCATCTGAAGGTGGTCTATCATATAATCGAGCAACTCATATTTGTCATAAATTTTCTGCACAAATTTTTTATCTATACAATATAGATGAATTTAAACAATTTGAATTCACAATAAATACATTACTTCATAGTACATTTTCAAGTGCTGTAACATTATTTTTTCGTCTTGGTGCATGGATAAATAGATTAAATAGTAATTTTTTTTTCTAAACTAATGTATAGGGTGTTCGAAATGTTCGAACGAAAGAAAATCGTGAATAGCTCCTCAACAATACGAGGAATTCAAACATTTTGTTTTTCTGTATAGTTTAGTCACATATGTATTAAAGTTTTCAAATAGAATTTTTGTGTCTACAGAAATGAGAATTAAAATTCGAGTCAATCATTATTATAAAACAAAAGCTCCAACTTTTCAAGGGATCATAAGTTGTCTATAAAGAAAAGTTAAATAGATTGAACATATAATCCTGGCTAATTTTTATAAGCGTTCTTATTTCTTCATTAGTTACTCTACGGTCATTGATTTGTGACAGTACTAGTTTAACAATCCTGACTTTTTTTAAGGTGAAGATACCTAATCTGAAAGTTTCAGTGAAAAGCTATTTAATTCTCTTGAATTACTGAGGAAATATTCACGTTTTATTTTTCGTTCAGACTTTCGAAAAATTCTGTATATATTGTTTTCAAAATAGTCAAAGAATTAGAAGATGTTTTATGTGATGAAAATGAAAATAATTCTAATTTCGAATGTGTATTTATAAAAAGAAATAATTTAAAAAATGGTACATTATGTTTAAGTCGATTAGAATGTAATGAAAATCTATTATTTATATGTGATAGTAAGTTTAAAAAAAAAACATATGAGATTACTTTTCTTTTATTCAAATCTTTGTTTTGTTTCTTGTAAGGGGCAGCTGTTTCAGAAAATTATACAATTGAGAATGAAACTTCTATATTTTCAAATCGAGCAATAGGAGCAATTATTGGAGGTGTTGCACCACTTGCTTTTGATTTACTTGGTAATTTACTTAATGGAAATAGTATGTATTTGAATTGAACTTTATTTTGATGAAATTCTTTGATACAATATTATAGAACAACCACAAGAGCCACACCCAGTTCAACCACCATCTCCACAACAAATTATCAGTAAGATTAATTTAATGATGAGAAGTACAAGAAATATTTGTTTTATTTTAAGTCCAACAAGAACCTCCACCATCGCCACAAATCGCTTTGCAAGGTAGAGTTTTCAATTAATTTTATTGTTGTTGTTGTTTGTGAAAGAATTTAATATTTACAGAAAAACCATCATCGAATAATACATTACTCTATGTTTTATTGGGTGTTGGTGGTTTTGTTCTTCTTTTAGTTATGTGTGGTATTATCATCGCAATCATTTTCTTTACAGGATGTATGAAAAATTTATCATCTACTCAACATACAAACTATCGATCAAGTATTGAAAGTAGTTATAATTATTCATAAATAAATAATTAAAAAAAAAGAAAAACCTACTATTTAATTAACTGATTGTTTTTTTTTGTGAAATATAATAAAAGATATACAGTTATTTCTACAACTTAAGATAGATAAAAAGTGTATTTGTATATGAATAAGAATAACAAAAATAAATTTTATCTAAACTCTATTAAAACTATAAAGATTAATCAGAAAAATGTTCACTTTGGCTACTTATGTGTCTTCTACAATTTCATATAATAAGAAGAACTATCACGATAAGCAAAGGTTACAAAATTTTATGAAGACGCAGAACACTTCTGTCTTTCGGCAACGTTACGGTTTGGAGTGCTGTCTAACGGCAGATTTAGTACTCTGATATGATATTTTTATTTTAGGAAAGAAGCAAATCAAAAGATCTGAAACTTGACAGTATCTTCGTAGCAATAAGCTAAGATCACGAACTCTTTCATCTGAAGTTACATGATTGAACAATGGAAGAACTTCTCTCATGAATCATGGTGATTCATTCTAAAGAAATACTGCAAAATTAATCTTGAGAGCATTGTTCGAATATTTCTTTAATTTAATTGCATAACAAAAATCAAGATCTTACACCTTTAAACATATTCAAAGTCAAATCGATTCACTCGTATAATGTATGAAGCGCGTAAATTTCTCTTAAAATATTTTCAGTTCTATTATGATTTGGCATATCTGTTTCATTTCATTGGCTCATTTATTTGAAATTCAACTCTTCTCCTCATATATTAATTATCCAATGAGTACTCAACATACATACTTGTCCTGGACAGATAATACACATAATCGACTTCGTATTGAACCGAATACAAGTGGCATATATATAGATAAATGTTATAAACAATTAAAATATCTAATAGCTACATGTTCATTAACAAATCGATATTATAATCAACAATATAAATGTCATTCTGTACAATCATCTTATTTACAGAAAAGATTAAAACGAAATATTGATGATAAATCTAAACGTACATCACATATACTTCTATCATTAATTATTGGAATATCATGTTTTTTAATTGGATTTATAATTGGTACTGTTATTACTATTATTATTTCAATAAAAAGACAACAAAGACAAGAACAACAACTTAATGTTGGCATTAGATCTTTAAATATCAACAATGAATTTTCGAAGAGATCGTATGTTTTCTATAAAAGTTTTAATATTATCAACGAATTTTCATATCGAGAAAAAGTTAATATGCTTACAGATAGAATAATTTAACTTGATCAGAAAATGAATCTGTCTGTTAGTCGTCATTTGAAGTTATAAGGGCTAGCAAGAAGGTTTTTCTCAGATTAGAAAAAGTCTTTAAAGAATAATCAAATTACACAATTTCAATCTGAAATATTGAGTTTTTCAGAAAACTCAATTCTTCTGATATATCTGACATTTTTTTTTGCAAAATTTCGTAAGTCGACAAAGAAATATTCTTGTTAGCTGAAACTTTCTGGTCGAAGATTTAGATTTTTTTTTCTACTCTTAAGGAAACTTCCTTTTGGATCCAATAAGTGACTTATGATTCCCTCGTGAACAGAATTTCAATTCGATAATTTTCATTTGTGCATATTTTTAAATATCTATATCAAATAAACTATTTAATGAAACCATCTAACAAGTTCATCAAAAAAAACATGATTTCTAATAACATTTATATTTATATATTTATCTCTAAACAGAAATCAAAACAAAGGACTTATAAAAACTCCTACGTTTAACTCAACTTCTGATCATATGTTCATACAACGAGAACGAGGTATTATGTTTATGTAGGTATTGCTCAAAAAAGAAAAAATAATTCTTTCTTCATTAGAAATATCTGATAATACACCTCGATATCAAACACTACAAGATCAATCATTAAAACAAGAACGAAGTATGAATGAATTAATCCAATGATTTTTCAATTTATATTTTTTTCAAAAAGAATTAGCGATCCAACGACCATTTCTTTCAAACTTTTCATATATCAAATCACCTATACCACATAATAATATATCTGGTACATTTTCAAAAAGTAAAATTCCATTAAAACAACAATATCAAGTGTCGAAAAATGTTAATAATAATATAGAAAATAATATTATGCGTGATGAACGTTCAAAATCTTGTTAAATATTACTTGAATTCATGACAATATCTACTTATCTATAGTTCATAGATGATCGTAAACATTATGAAGACTCTAATAATAATTTCGAAATAATGTTTTTATTTTTTTCATCATGTAGTTGTTTTTTGTTTTGTTAATAGGAATATTTAATTTTTGAATACAAATTAAGATCATTTGATACTAAGTAAAATGATTATTTTAAATTAAAAACAATTTTTTTTTTGTTGTTCTTATTGTCTGATTTATTTCGATTGAAGATTACATAAACAATATTATAGAGACAACAAGCTGTCATAAAATTATGCTTGAATATCCAAAACGAGTACACAAAAGATCCACATCATTCATGTTCGATGCAATATTATTGATGACAACAGTCATAGATGAGTGAAGCTTTTATGACTTAAATTAACGAAAAAATAAAAAACTAGAATATTTTGTAAGATTTATTTCTTATTTGTTTTTGTTTCCACAGATCTCAATAATAGAAAAATCATCATGAATACTGGTAATAATTCGTTTAAATTCCCCACTGTCCATACAAAATTAAAATGTCAAAAACCGATGTACTTATGTTATTGTTAATCACAAGAAGATTATTTTATTCTATTTATTTTGACATTTCTCTATAGCAAAACAGAAAAAACTTCAATTGAGACACAACTGAACTTAGTCGATAAGGATTTATATTAGATAGAATATCCCCCATGCAAATCAAACTGGACAAAAACCTATCAACAATTCACAAGCAGTAATATAAATAAATGTACAACACAAGATCGTTTCGAAGTTAATCAATTTATTTGCATCGTTTAATACGAACATTCTGTCTTATTAATAACAAATCCATTCATGATAAAAAAAGAAAAACAATATTATGGCATTTACTATCTCATTTGACCTTGACTGAATATAGAGGATGCTGATTATTACTGAGTGCTCGACATATATTTCTAAGTAGAATAATAACTTGCAAAAAAAAAATAAACATATCGATCACTATTAATTTTTCAAAATATTATCAATGCTGACTTTCATGTTGACAATAGAGCATTATTAATTCCTTTTTTTGTAAATAATATAAAATTTTCGAAGCACATATTTCTTTTTTAATGTTTTCTGTTCTTTCATATTTATACACAAACACCAACATAGAAAAAAAAAATGAAACAACATCAATGAACAGTACAATAAAGTAATATAGAGAGTAAACAAGAAGAAAAAAAAAACGAAGGAAAGAAAAAAAAAAGAAACTTTGTACAATAAAGCCAAGAACAATAAAAGAAAAAGAAACATGGGTGATCATCGTTCACTCGAGTCGTTGACCTATAAAATAAAAATAATACAATATACACAAACAATTATTATTTTTGAAACATAATTATTAAAAAAAAATGATACATGAAGACTAATACTAGAGAAAAAAAAAACAAAAAGATAATATTCTTATTTACAATGAAAATCAATCCATCGTATTTTACCTTTAAATCCTTCGAGGATTCTATTTAAAGACTTATTCTTTTATATACACTTACTGTTTTTATAAGATTAACAAGCATTCATTGAATGATACTTGTTTAATGAAAAACAGAAATCTCAAGGAACTTATTTGCCAAAATTTTCTCATTTTTATTGTTCAATAATAATAATAATCATTATTTATATAATAATATAAACTATTTATTTCATTATTTAGAAAAAAATGACTTATTTATATACATCGATGAATAAAACAAAATTGAATACTATATATATATATCTTATCAAAATACTATTATATCATTAATGGGAAACAAAAACGCAAAAAAAAAAGAAAAGAAATTTAAAACAAAATAAAATTTTAAAAATCCATGCATTTGCATAGTAGAGAATACGTCATATCTCAATTCGTATATCTATATAGATATGAATGAAAATAAAAAAGACAATAACAAAAATTTAAAACAATATTCCAAATGCTATGAAAAAAATAACAATAAAGATTATTTAAATTTTGTTATTCGAAAAAAAAAAAACAAAATAAAAGTATGACGTTGTATAGAAAAATAAAATAATAAAAAAAAAACATATTTGACTATTCATTTATATCATGACTAAAAGAATAAATAATTCTATTTAATAGAATTATAACGATATTAATATATATATCCATCTTACTAATTAGACATTAGGATGAGGGGATTGTAAAAAAAAACGAGAAAGAAAACAATCACACATACACACAACGATCATGAGAAGAAGAAAAAATAAAAAAACTTTTTCTTTTTTTTTATAAACAAGTGAATACAAAAAATTTATTGAACAGCTTACCAGATTTTATGTCTTGTGTTCGTTTCAATTTTTTTTTTTTTTTTGTTCACAAATATGCAAAAAAAAGCAAAATAGTTTTCATCGTCGTCGATGATCACGACTATATTTTCCATCGTAATCTTCACTACTACGTCGATATTCATTGCGATCACGTGGACTACGTGTACGGTGACGATGTTTCTTACGTGATTCACGAGGTGATCCAGAACGACTTCGATGACGTGCTCTATAAGATTTTGTTTTTTGAAAATTAAACATATACAAAATTTTTTTATTTACCTTTGTCCATAAGATTTATCTTCAATGCCTTTAAGAGTATCTTGAAGTGAACTAATTAATATTTTACATCGATCATCATGAGCTATTTTTGATTGTTTGATAAGTGATACAGCTGTAACTAATGTTTCAATAGCTGTACCAAAATCACCTAATTATTTAAAAATAAAAACAATTTCTGTAGGATTTAAATTATCAAAATAAGATGAAGTTGTTGGTGATTTTCAAAAACAGATTTTTAGTCAACACAGTATAGAGTATGTTTTCTAACAAGAATATTTCAAAAAAAAAATTAATATAATTTTGTTTGATAGAATTGAAAGTCTCTATTTTTCGAAATGATTATGCCTGTCGGGAGTCGAAAATTTCAATTTAAATAACAAATAATGTAAATATATACCAGCAGATGCATCTTGAACAGCTCGAGCAATTGCACTACTCGATACAGTTTTATTACGTTCCATAATTTCTTGAAATTCTGCTTCACTTATAGGCATCATATTTGCTGGATTTTCAACACCACGATAATATGGATCAGGATGTGGTTGACCTTGCATAGAAAGACCATGTGGAGGACCCTAGAATTTAAGATTATTATTTATATATTGTTAAAAATAAAAATAACATACTCCTTGGCCTGGTACTGGTTGACCTGGATAATAACCAGATTGATGTTGACCAGGTAGAACAGTCATGGAATTTGAAGGTACAGATACACCTAAGAAAAGAATAAAATAATCATATATATATGATAAAAATAAATGATATCTTTTGTCATAAAGTCACCTGGTGTTCCAGGTCGAATAGATTGTCTCATAAGAGGAGGTCCACTAGTACCTGGAGGTCCACCAGGTCGTTGTGATTGTTGCATGACAATAACAGATTGTTGTGGAGGACCACCAACCTGTTGAGGTGGACCAGGCATTCGTCCAAGAATCATAGGACCACCAGGTACAGGACCACGTTGACCAATAGCTATTTGTAATGATGGACGACCCATACCAGCTGGTGCACCAGATAACATAACATGTCCCTGAGGTGAAAAACGATATGGTCCATCCATAGGACCACCACGAGGTATTGGTAATGGAAGACCTATTGGTGGATGCATCATAGGACGAACTAAAAAAAAAACAATTCAAGATGATCGAAATAAATGATTTTCAAAGTTAATTCATTAAAACAAAAAAAAAAATAATCTTACGAGGTGGTACACCCATTGGTGGCATTGTTTCCATAGGTACATCTTTACGAGTAGTACCTTCAAAAAAGCTCAATGAAGATTTATTAAAAGGTAAAACAGTTGGTAATTGTCCATGAATTTCACGTTTTGGTATTTTTTCTAATATAAGACGAGATGATGCTTCAGAACCAACAGTAACAACAGCAAAACTATAAAACATAAAAATGACAATAAGATTAAACTATAATAATAATAATAACGACTTACCCTTTTGATTGACCATTAACACGATTTTCATGAAATTTAACTTCAAGTAAATCATTTATTCCTATATCATGAATAGTATCTGATAAATCAGCATCAGTTGTCCACTAAAAAAATAAGAAAAACCAAGTTTTTGTTTGTTTTTTTTTTGCTAAATATTTTTATTCACATACCCAAGTTAGTTGACCAACATAAAGTGAAACTCGTTTTCCACTATATACATGTGATGATGAACTTCCACTCGTAATAGGTCCATTTGGTTGATCAATTTTAGTATTATTTTGATTAACTGAATGTGTTATATCAGTAAAATCAGTTGCTGATGTTTGTGTTGTTATTACATCATCGTATAAATCAGCATCTTGTTGCATATGTTTAAGATGTTCACTTTGAATTCCATAATTATCATCGGTTTCCTAGAAGAAAATACAAATACGTTTTATTCTTAATGAAATAAAATATTTGTTCATACTGTTTCAAGTTCATTTTCAACAACATCAGCATATAAATCAATTTCTGTATCAACACCTGTAACATTATTATTACCGGAAATTCCTACTTCTGTATCAGTCATTGATTTTTACAGAATAGAAGTAAAAAATCTGGAAAAGAAATAAAGTTCTTTTTTTTTTGTGAATGAACGAATAGTAGGGAAAATACGCGAGCAGTTGTCCTAATTTGTTCGTTATGTTTTCTTTCTCTTGTTACCATTTAACATAAATAGGACCTCTATAATATTCTTTTAGATAATTGAACTTTGATATGAAATTATTTGAAATAGGTTTTGTTTTTAATCATAAATAATTAGAAGAATAGATCGATCTGAAAATGTTTGATTAATAAAATTGAATAGATGTCACTCTATATTAATGTACCGATGACTTTACTATAGAAAAGTTTAGTACAATGGAAAAATTCTTCGAGAAAAAAAATATAATTGCTATATTAGATATGCAAGATATAATCAATGATTATCGTGTTGATCTTCTTCGACTTTATGAAGAATCGACAGATGTGGACGAAATGACAAATCTTCTACTCTCTAATTAACTTATCGTAAGCGAGAACCTTTCCGTTCTTTTTAATATACTACGATAGTACAATATTCACGCGTGTTTATAAATGGGAAACAGGCGGATTTTGTATTCTTGGAATTTCCAAAGATAACCTCGTATTCCATATCCTGATGTCTTTTTATGTTTTCTGAGAAATTTTGATGTAGTCTCGAAATCAATATTGTATCATGAAGATATATTAATACCATCTGTTTTTATTAAAAAAAACATTAAAAACCTAGATATATCGTCATATGAGATAAATATCAAAACAACTGGCGCACAAGGTCTTCCTTGTTTTTTCTAATATTATTGATTAAAAGGACAGCAAGAATCATGTCACGTGAAACTAATTTATTATGTTTTCTTTTTAATAATGTCTATCTCATTTAATAAATAAATGATTAAAGTACAAACATTAAAAATATGTATGTATTACTAGTAGATATTTGTTTAAACATTTGAGAACAGTCAATCTAAAGTAGATGGATGTAATAAATTTGTTAATGTATTCAACGTTGACATTTACTAGATCATAATAGTTGAATATATATCTTGTTAGTTTTTAATTTTGTCTCATTCAAGGTATTATCATAATCTCAAGTAGTCTGTGAAGTATACAAAATAAAGTTACTCATTGTTTGATCTTCTCAATAGCTCTCGATAGTTTTTCAGATAAAAGTTTATTTTCGATTTCAAGCGTAATTATGAAATTTTGCCAATGATGGATTTTCTCAAGCTACCACGAAATATATATTATTACAGAATATATGTAAAGGTTAAAGCTAATATATCATAGCTTACATTTAAGAACCAAGCGAGATTTATATGAAAAATAAAACAGACAGAGTAAATGTGAATGTAGGTAAATAAAAATTCTCACACCCACATATTCCATATCTGATTCACAGTCTAATTGACAGAATACGAGACTGTCGACTCGATTTTCTTACGAACAGTTTATTTAATTCGTTCGAATCTTTAGATTATATTTCAATATATTTAAACTATATAGAAATTTTTATATTTGAATAACATTTGTTATATAAACTACTTTTTATTTTAAAAAATTTTTTTTTCCCCTTTTTTTTTTTTTTTGTTGTTTATTGCAAAAAGTAAACCAATCTCACAGTTTTGTTTTTACATTTAACAAACATATCATTTCTACGGAGAAAGGTTAATCAAGAGAAAAACACTTGACAAATACACACACACAAAACAAAAGAAATAACGTTTTCTTTTTCTCACGGGTCTCTATACAAAAAACAAAAGAACTCTACGAGTTCAAAATAGATAATAATATACATATATAAATTTTTTTTTTCTTGTTTCTACAAACAATATAGATTTTAATCTCATAAATTTTATTGTTGTTGTTGTTCAGCTTTTATTTGTGCATGAAGCATAAGTGCAATTTGCCATTGTTTAAGTTTAATCATATCATTTCCATTTGGTATAATATCAATTTTAACATGTTCAAACCATGAACGATATTTAAATACTACAGATGGATATTTTAATAATATTGATTCATAGAACCATTCAGGTGATATATTATTTATACGATAATTATGATTTTCATAAACTAAAAAAAATTATTTAAATATAAATTTTATTTTCTTTTTGAAAAATTTTTACCAATTTCAATTGCTTTATTAATTGCATATGTTTGAGCTTCATCAAACGTTAAAGTTTTCTCTTTTGAATGATGAAGAAGACCTTCAACAATTTGTTTTTGTTCATAATTTGATAATGGAGGATTATTTGCTTGAATAAGATGAACAACTGGTGATGATGTTTGTTGATCAGAACGATGTAATGATGATGGTTCATCATATTCAATTTCATTACCATTTGTTATTGCTGCTGATCGACGACTTTTACGTGTTGGTTTTTCTATAATAGTTTGATCTTTACTAGGAGATAAAGTTCTTGTTCGAGTTTTCATAGGTTCATTATCATTTGTTACAGAGCTCTAAAGAATTAAAATTTTTTTTTTGAACAATTTCATTGAAAAAGCAAAAAAATTAAATAAAATCTTACTATTAAATTTGATGTATTATTATTATTATTTGTTTCATTTTGTATTTCTGATTTTCGTTTTCGTCCACGTTTCTTTTTTACTATTTGTTCATCTCCTGATAATATTATTAAATCATTTTGATTTAATGATATAGATTTTCGAACAGATACAGGTGATGACTTATCAATTATATTCATTTGATCATTTATATCATGTGTAGAAATAATTGATGATGTTGAAGAATTTCGTATATGTCGTTTATTTCCTTTATCTTCTTCTTCATTTTGACTTTTTTCAAGAGATATTTTTCGACGACGTACATCTATAATATATTCTTATTAATAATAACAAAAAATTTTCTACAAATATAAAAATACTAGATTTTGTTTGATTCGATGCATCTTTTAATAAATCACTAAATTCTTGAATTCTTTCATTATTTGTCATTGTTAATGCTCGATCAGCTAATTCAATAGCTTCATCCCTTAATAATAACATTTTAGTATTTTAAATAAAAAGAAAAGTTATTACCATTGTACACGTTTTTTCATTGAAACTTTTAATTGATATCTATTAGCTAATTCTTGTTGTTCAGATTTTGTTGAAGCCTAAAAAAAGAAATATGAATATTTTTTTTTTATATTAAAAAGAAAAAAACTTTACTTGTTGTACAGCAGCTTCCGCATGTTGAATAAAATTACTTAAACCAGCATATTTTAATAACCAACGAGTTGATATCCATGAATATTCAAGATATTTGCCATAAAAATAAACGAAAAATAATCGTTTAGGTTTATTATTTGAATCTAAAAAAGAAAATCACAAATAGAATTTTGATATTTCTCATTTATTGTCTTAATTGTTTTTAAACATACTCAATGTTTTTGTATGTATTCCACCTTCAGCATCACAACGATACTAATCAACAAAAAAAAAATTCAATTATCTTTTTTTGAAATTATATTAAACATACAATTAATGCTGGCCACCATGGAAAACCACCTAATTTACACCAAACAATATCACCTGGTTCATATAAATCAGCACTTGTATCAACGGAATCAACAGAACGTAATGATTTAGATTTTTTCTTTATTGCACTTCGTTTATTTGAATTTGTTGATGTTGTATCTATTTCAGTATCATCAGTTGTTGAATTATCAAATAGAAATTGTGGAACTTGTTTGGAACGACGTGAACGTTTTCGTGATTGAGATTCTGAAGTGAGATTGAGAGGAATCGATGATAGAACGTCGTGTTTACCTGGAGATGATTCTTCAGTAGACATTGTTGTAGGATAAATTACGAATGAAAAGTTAACAAATTGATTGCACTAATACAATAATTACGAGTTATTTGATTCGTCTTTTTTCTTTTTGGGAAAACGATGAACAAAGAATCTGAATCATTTATATGTGATTGGTTAGTTTAATTCATCATTCATATAATATTAATAATTTATTTTCACAAATTTTTCTTTTGTAAATATTTGAATTTACTCTTAATAATATGGTAGAATCAAAGAAAAATATAGTAAAATTATACTTCGTCAACTACTGCCATCTATTGAAAATTCAAGATGAAATTTTCTTCTCATACTGGAAACTCAATTATTCTGATTTTGTGTTTTTTGAAGAATGTCAATAAATTATATCTTATTTTAATTTAAACTGTCTATAGCTTTATTTATTTTATACTGATGTTTATAAGAACAACTGTTAGGTAAATGAAAAATAAAGTATGATCTTTTTTTTTTTGGTGGCACTTATGTTAAACATCATTATCATCACGCAGAAATCATCTTATGGAATCCTTGAAAAGTAGGTTGAAGATAACTCTTATAGATCCTAGAAGTAAAATCTGTTGTAAACTACGAAGACATTAAAATAAAAAACTAAGCGTTTTATGAATGAGTTATGATCTATTTAAAATAATGTAATGCATCGAGTATTCTGTGTCTAAATAATTTTGATGTTATTACATCGTCATTCTAAGAAAATATTTCAAGTTCGCAAAAGATGAGTTCAATTACCCAACAGTTTATGACTACATGGAAATGTTTTTTTCGTTGCTAATTTCTCCTTTCATATGTGTGCATGTGTATATATGCGTTTGTAAAACACATAAATGGATATTAGTCGCATAAAAGAATTTTCTTTATTATTTAGATGTAGTTATGAAAAAATAACATTTAGTTTCTTTTTTTGAAACTTTATGATGTACCATTTTATTTGCTAATATATGAATAAAATATATTCTAATTAAGTTTTGCAACGATTTAGAAAACTATATCTTATAGAAATTCTTGTATTTTGAAAAGTCATAATTTGAGATCAGTATTCTATATCAAGCTGTTGATAACTTGTTCATTTAATGCTTTTGAAACTGGACAAAAACTCGAGTGGGTACTTTGTCAATAGAGATCCACTGAGACAGTTCTCTGTAACATACTCGACTAAGATCTTGTGAAGTATTTGTATCTGCCGCAAAAAGTCTGATACTTCGAAAATAGTTATATATAGTTAGAGAAATTTTAAGTTTTAATATCTAATATTGTTATAGGTTTTCTTATTCGTGGAGCAACAAATTGAAATTGAAGTAGATACTGAACGATTTAAAGCACATCCTAAATTTTATTGACCAATAGAATTGAGCCATACTCTTGACATTGATATATAATAACACATCCTGATGAATCTCAATAAACTGTCGAAATCTATCAGTATTCTCTGCGTGTTATATTTTTTATGGTTTGTTAAATAAAAGTTGTTATAGTGAGCACACTGTTAATAAATGCTGGTGTATAATAAAAATTTGAAATTTATTCATGAATTTTATCCTTGAATTAATGATATTGTTTCTCGACGAATCTTTATTATATTCTCTCAATGGTTTTTGTTCGATAAACATAAATCTACATGAGGAGCACTATGAGAGGTTAATGTTTATGAAAAACTTGAGGTAATTGCTGAGTTCAAACCATCAGTTGACAGAGGATTATAACTTCATGAGTTCCTAATCTAAAGATAAGTTAATGATTCACTAACTATGATAATTTAAATGTGGATTTGTGATAATGTCAGCTTTAATTTTAGAATTATTTTTTTATTTTAACTCTTGCTGTGCTGTTATTAGTAATATTCAAAACAAAGATAGTCATGTTATCTGCAAAAAAAAGACTAGAAAGATACGCGACTTCTTTCCCTTACCATTAACCGATCAAGATGCATTTCTTATAAAGTTTGTCTTTCCGAGAGAATGTCCTTGATAAACAAAGAACTTAGTAAAATAATACGTGAATGATCCCATCAGGACAAAAATAATGAGGAAAGTTGAATTACCTGAGGAGAAATTAGTTTTCAAGAAAATTACTGAAGAAATCGTCCAAATCTCATGACCATGTATTCTTTTAGAATGAAGTGAAAGCATGATAGAACAAAATAATTTATTCTGAAAAGCGCTAGCTTTCAACATTTTGTGTCTTGACTTTGAGTTTTTTTTTTTTTTTTTATAAATATAAGCCTTTAGATAGCACTCAGTTATTAAATGAAGACGATTCCTACGTTTCGAGGGTAAAATTTATCATAATAATTACAAAAAAGTGATGTTTTCGATTTTCTCAATTGGTTGAATTTTATTGAAGTTATTAATAACACTGATTTTTTTGATTAAATTGGGTTTTTGATTTAACATTGACAGAAAGTAAAAAAATCAAGTGTTTACGTTTGTTTCTTAATCAAAAAAATTTTGGTTTGCTTTTTCTCTATGATAAAAAATTTCGATAACGAACTTGAGTACTCTTGCACGTGGACATATTGGTGTACATTTTCTTGATATAGATACACATAGTCCAAAGGAAGAAACAAGACTTATATGACAAGAAAATGGAAAAAACACTAACACGTGCGATTATGAGTCTACCCTGATGAAATCAACTACTTATTTTATAAAAATCTCATGCTCTATTGATTTATATGGTTTTCAATTTTGTTGAGGACACGTGAGTATACTTTATTTTCAACTTCTTTAGAAGATATTTCATGAAATAATCAAGAAATTTTAAAAAGTGCCATACTCTTTGAAAAATTGATCCTTTCTTCTTCTTTTATTATCGTACTGCAAATTTTAAATAAACTTTAGTTAGTTGAAGATCAAGTTAGCAAAAAGTCCAAGCATTTCTAAATTATTTATTGATTGTCAAACGATTTTTGTAACTCGCAAAGAGTGCTTGATTTTTTCGAAATAGAATTTCAATCCGATTATCTGAAAAGAACGTATTTTCGAACTAGTTCGAAGCTCAACAATAACTTTTAATGATGCTTGAAAATTCATTCAAATTTTTATTGAAAATCAATCTAAACTCTAGAAAAAGGGAAAATTAAATACTACATTCTATTATATTATTTAAATAATAACGACTATAAAATCAAGCGTTAGTCGAGAATTCGTTTTTCTCCAACAGCTACATCAATTTCGAGGACACTTTCATCTTTTCAGTTGAATAGCTTGCTTCTAAACAAGTTCATAGAATATGCAGTAGACTTGCTTTTCATCATAATACTTTCTGGATAATTAATCATTCCATGCACTAAAAGACATTGCGTTTATTGTAGGCATTGACAGAGCAGTGGCAATAAGAATTTACGAAAGAGAGAAAAAGCAATCATCATCATGCAGTGAGCTCTCCTTTTTTACGTGCACTTTTTTCTGCTGGCACCATTCACTGAAATTCTGCATTATTCAGTCAGACAGAAAACATAATTGATGTTTTTTGCCTATTTTGTTAGAACATTGTAACTTCAAAGTTATTGCCTATGTCTATTTCTTCAATGGTGAATGTATCTTTTCTTGACTTACCTACTGAACTAGTTCACCGCATATTTGATTATTGCGATACTGGCATTATTCTTCACTCGATTCAACCAATCTGCAAACAAATTTATGCCCTTGTCAACTCGTATGACAGATGTGAGCTCATTTTGGATTCAAAATCATTCGATAACATAAGGAAACTTGTTCGTTCTATTCGACCCGACAGTGTTATTTCATTAAAAATTTTCAACAACTATTCGTATGGTAATCTGATACACCAAATGATGTGGCTATTCGATTGCCATTGGTTAACTCGACTACATTCGCTGAGTCTTCACAACATACGCGATAAGAGCTTGGAGGAAATTTTACAGAACTTGCTTATCAACTCTTTGATCTCTCTTTCGGTAGAATCGAGCGAGAGCGAAAGTAGCAGATCATGGACTATAGTTTCATCAATATTTTGCTGATGGAGCCTTCGAAAACTATGTGTCACGAATGTACCTTACACGGCAAATCTAGTCTGGCCAGATCCATGCATTCTAGAACATATAGCAATCTATAAGTGCAACTACAGCGACTATTTGGCCATTCTTCGTCGGTCACCTCATTTACGAACTTTAGTCATGCATGATTATACTACATGCGACATAGGTAATACGCTGGTTTCATCCACTGCATCTATATCAAATCTTTCACTAAGGTCTTTGATCATCACTACCTGTTCACTTTGTACAAAAAACTTCGAATTGGTACTTTCATCAATACCTTCACTTTGTCATGTCAAACTTGTTTCTGAAAGAGAAAAACTTGATTCTATGTTCGATGCGTCTTATTGGGAAAACCTCATTTGCAGTAAACTGCCTAAACTAGTTAAACTTGAATTCTTCTTTTCTTATCAATATCACAATAACGAAAGTTTCAGTAGTCTCGAGTCACTCATGATTCCATTTCGAACTCAATTTTGGGTTCATACCAAACGTTGGTTTGTAACCTGTGCATACGCTCCCAGTTCACATGAGATCTGGCTATATACAATGCCTATCAACATCATTCACAGCAAATCATTAGTCAGATGTGAAGTATCCTGGATCGATAATACATACTGCCTGATTCAAAGATTACTCAGTACAATGATTGACAGCACTTTAGATGAAGTATGTAACAAAATCCCCAAATACGAGTACAATTACAGCGAAAACTGCGCTGGAGAACGACAATTTCGAAGAGTAGTACTTCGAAACACGTATTGTCAACGCCGTTAGAGCACATACAACGAATATAAATGGTAGCACTTTTATATAAGACTAAGGGCGAAAGAAATTAACTATTTCCTTGATCTTCCGAGAAAAGAAATAGGTATTTGGTATTACTTGAAACCAACACACTTTATCTAAAGAATGAGAGTGCATAAGATCGTTTTTCTGCTCTCAACATATTTCTTGTCCTTTTATGTTGGAACCAATTCAATGGCGACATTGGATAAAATTACAAATGTTCATTTCACAACATCTCTCTATCGTTTTTTTGAGCTATACCGTACTCCTCTACGACGTGAACGGTGTTCATCTTCTCTTCATCAACACCCGCCCACACCCACATCACACCCATTTTTAATCTTTTCCTAATTAAATTTCACGACAAACCTATTACGATCTTCTTGAATTACTTTTGTTTTCAAGCTTGTTGAGTTCTACATCATGGTACTGATAAATTTATGTTTCAAGACTTGCCTAAATCTTTTGCTTCACTTTTCATAGGGTTTCTGACAATTCCAAAGCCATATGAAGATGAGAATGCGGGCAGGTGGAGGGATAGGGGAAGAAACAGACTTTATCATCACCTATCTACCTAAGGGTCCATACAATTTGTTTATAGATGAGTCTACCAGAAATAATAGGTGGATCCTTCTCCGATATACTTTTAATTCTACGCTGACAAACCTCACGTATAATTTCTCATAAGAGAACAAATTTAGAATACCATGAAAACAAAGTTGTAGTTAATAGAAAAAAACACTGAATACTTACAACTTTTCTAGTTCCAAAGAGCTTTTAGATCAAAGAACAGATGTTGTGTCAACTTCATATATATTCTTTAAATATTCCAAGTATACACTATCCATCATATAAAAAACAAAGATTTCTATTCAAATCTCACAGTTCTATTTTTGTTTTCCTAAAATAGTTGAGTTGTTGGGTAATGAAATTACTATATACTTCAAAATACAACCAAGACGTAGACCTATGATGTTTACTATTGTAAAGAAGCAATAAAGGCATATGGAACCGTACATTGAGATTTTTCCGACACCTTATTGTGAGTTCTATGTCAAGCTTTGTGGAAAAATTTTCGGCATAATTTCAACGTAGTTAGAATGTAACCTACGACAACATTGCTTTCATCGATAATGTAGACCTTCGCTGTGCTGGTAACAATTGCAAGCAGATCACTGAAGCAGCATGTGGAAGCTGTCTGATACACGCTACGGAGTGAGCTTAGGAGTGGGTCACTCTTCTCATTATTAGAAGAAGAAAAGCAATCATATCTCTGCCTTTCTATTTATTACCAGCAGATCTAGCAGTCTGATATCTTCCCTACAACTAATAGTAGATGTCTGTCTGAACAGAAAGCTGGCATAACGCAGAGTTTTTGCGCTTAGTCGCTATAACTTCCAATTCACACTGCGGAGCACTGTGTCCTATGCTTTGAAGTGAACAAAGATGATAGCTTGTGCACTCTTGTTTGCCATATTTAACTGCAGATCAGTTCATGCGTGTTTCAACAGCACTAACAACCATGTTGATACCTAAACACACACAAAGTAGCAACTTTTGGAAGATCATTTTCATGTTCGAGCGAAACTTTATAAATTGATAGAAATCTGAAAATAGAATGGGACTTGGCTTTGTTGCTTTTAGTGTCCATTTGATGTTGCATTTGAATAAGATTGTTCACAAAAAATGTATGTCTTGTTTATATTATCTTACAAAAGATGGCTTCATTATTATCTTGATGCTATTAATATAGAAGTTTGTCTCGGACACTATATGTCTTGAGATACTTTCTTCTGAGCTCAAGTTTGCTTCCATACCGACATAGAGGACACTCAACCGATTCTTGATTGTTTGTTATTCATTTTAACAGAATTATGTAATATACAAGAGATGATCAAGTGTGTTCGTATTGAATATGTCGATATCTCACCGACTATTTGTAATAAAGTAGAGAAAAAAAGAGAACATTTAAAAGAAATGAGCAAAAGAGACGTTTAACTTTTTTCAGATGTAAAATGCTAGCAAATGTCTCCGCAAGTGTCGAAAGTTGTTGAGGTGGCATTTCTAAAGAGAGAACTGAAATTCAAACTTGCGGATTCAAGGTTTAGCTTATTGAAAAGGCTTCGGAAATACCAAAGTTCTATTGGAATTTTATGAACTTCTTCCTACTCTACATATAATATGTCGAATTTAGTTATGGTTTGACTGTGCTATTGATTGAAGGGACTTAAATCGACAACCCGAATTCTAACGGTAGTCGACCTCTGCTGAAGCTGTTAGGTGATCGTGCAAACCTTCTCTTAATCGATACTAAAGAAACTCTAATTACTGTATATCATAGTCGTTCGTTGTTAAAAATTCTATATCGTGATCTTTTTTCTATAGTACAAAATCATAGATCACAGATTTTATTGAAATTCCTTAATATAAATCGACATACAATATGAGTAATCACAGCTGCTAAATGTAGCCTCGCATCTGATTCAAAATGAAAACTGTAGAACGATCATGATCTTATTTTAAAAGTTATTTTTCAATATAAATCCTTATTTGCTGAATTCGACCTATACCTGTCGAATAGTTTGCACACACACTTTAAAAAACCCAGAGCACAATTGGCCTACCCTTGAAAAAGTTTTGATTCATTCTTCTTTCGATTATTCACTCTATAGCAACGCTCTCCGCACTTTTTCCACACAGACACTCACAGTACTACATCTCTACAACAATCAAGTCGACGACAAAGGAGCATCACATTTGGCTGATGCATTAAGAAATAATACGGTGATTGTTATTCTCTATCTATCTCTCTAATAGCCCTATTTGAAGTTTTTTACATAGACACTCATCACACTAGATCTCAGCGTCAATAAAATTGAAGCTCTTGGAGCACAACATCTAGCTGACGCATTACAATATAACACGGTGACTATGATTCTCTATTCATCTCTCTCATAGTTCTGCTCGTACTTTTCATACAGATGCTCACCACATTGTGTCTCTCATCCAATCGGATCGGGGCTGTTGGAGCACAGCATATGGCTGATGCATTAAGAAAAAACACAGTAACTCTCATTCTCTTTACAGTTCTCTCGTATCCCCATCTGTACTTTTTCATACAGGCACTCATGACACTAGACCTCGGATACAATCAAATCGGAGACACAGGAGCACAACATCTGGCTGATGCATTGCAATATAACATGGTGGCCATCATTCTTTATTTAAATATCTCTCATATTCTCGTCTCCACTTTTTGATACAGACGCTCACAACACTACATCTGTACAAAAACCAAATGGGAGACACAGGAGCACAACATCTAGCTGATGCACTACAAAATAACACTGTGATCCTCATTCTTTATTCATCATTCTCATATCAAAATCTGCACTTTTTCACCCAGACACTCAGTACATTAGACCTCGGATACAATCAAATTGGAGCTCTCGGAGCACAACCTCTGGCTGATGCATTACGAAAGAACACAGTGACCCTCATACTCTGTTTATCTCTCTCATATTTCCCTCTACACTTTTCACACAGACACTCGTCACACTAAATCTCAGAGTCAATCAAATCGGAGACACAGGAGCACAACATCTAGCTGATAAATTACGAAATAACATGGTAACCGTCATTTTCCATTCATCTGTTGTATCTACACCTGCACCTTTACACACAGACACTTATTTCGCTAGATATCAGGTTCAATCAAATCGGAAACACAGGAGCACAACATCTGGCTGATGCATTATCGAATAACACCGTGACTCATTCTCTATTCATCTCTCTCCTGTTCTCATCTGTATTTTTCTATACAGACACTCACCACATTAGATTTCGCATACAATAAAATTGGAAAGAAGCTTGAAACTGTTTTGAAGGAAGTGATTGAGCAGAACCAACAACTGAAACAATTGTGAACATTAGTGTCAACGATAGTTTATTGGAAACTGAAGCTTTTGGTTGAATGTGTCACTATTCTCTTTTAAGTTTTTACTTTGGAAAGAAAAATAAAGCTTTTTAGTTATCAATATAAAATGTTTAATAATGAATATATTGCGTTCGTATTCTTATAACGAAAACATGAAGACATCGTACTGTCTTTTATTGAGTCATATTACATATGTGATTTTAATAAAAAGAGCTAGCGTCCGATGTTTTTCTCGATAATTATTTGATTTGGATAAAATTTTGTTGAAAGAGTTTCAACCGATTTGAAATGAAGGAAACGTTTATTATCTACATGTCATCGTCATTGTTTATCAATGGTTCACTATCGAATGATCAACAATTGAAAGAAGTTTTTCCTTTTAATGAAAGAATCTAATTTTTTCTGTGATTAATAACTGTAAGGATCAGTTGAAAAAATCCATGAGAAATATGACCTATGCAATTATCGGAATCACTATATGTGGGATTCTGTTGTCTTCGCTAACACATTCACTTTTGGAATGGTCGAATAAAGCAGAGATGTCCATCGCGGCGCTGCCGCTGCCGCTGCCGCGGTGGCGGTGGCGGCGCGGCAGCGGCAGGTTTTTAAAAAAAATCACCGCGGCAGCGGCGCGGTAGCGGCAGATTTTTTTAAAAGTCATCGCGGCAGCGGCGCGGTAGCGGCAGGTTTTTTAAAAAACCATCGCGGCAGCGGCGCGGCAGCGGCAGGATTTTTTTGGAGGACATTGAAAAACTGTATGAATTTAATAGAATTTCACGATTTACAAATGAAACGCCCTGATATTGAATAAATCTGATGGACAAGTACCCATATCTCTGGTCAAATATAGTCACAGCAGTGAAATTAGAAACACTTTTTTGAAAATCGTCGCGGCAGCGGCGCGGTGGCGGCACGTTTATTTTATAATTCATCGCGGCAGCGGCGCGGCAGCGTTTCTTTTATAAGTCATCGCGGTGCGGCAGCGTCGCGGCAACATTTTTTTATAAACCGCCGCGGCGCGGCAGCGGTGCGGCAGCTTTTTTTTTCTAAGGCCGCGGCGCGGCAGCGGCAGATTTTCAGCCGCGATGGACATCTCTGGAATAAAGTGAACTGTGCAAATGTGAAAAGACACTGTTTTAAGATTAGTTGATTTTTGTGAGGGCATACTGTTTGCCACTAAAATCGATTACGAAATACTATAAATTCGTTGTCTAATGACATTCAATTCAGTGAACAATGGAGTACATAGATTGAATAGTTATTATTAATGGCAATGAATTTCATGTTTGGATAATTAGACATGCACATCCGTGAAATCCGCATTTTGTCGTGCGTAATGTCCTCCATACTAATGTAACAAAGTTTTTCCTCCAAAGAAATGACACATGTATGTTCTTGCAATAGGCCAGTTTCTCGTTGGCTTATCTTGAAAGTGTGGGTGTGGCTGAGGAGAGTGGGTGTGTATGGAGAGATAATCAGTTCCCACACCAACACCCACACCCTAAAAAAAGTGTCATTTGATCAAGTCATAAGTTTGGAAAATAATCAATATCAACGTTTCTGAGCTTAACAATATATATAATACGACAAACTAAAAAGAAAAATAACGCACGAATAGCAACAAAACAAACAACAAATAGAGCTTAAGTAAAAAAACAAATTTTCTGTTCGAAATGCAGAAATAAGTAAAAGAGACCTTTTCTCTGGTGATCGATCATCTTGGAAAACAACTACCATTTGCCCGAAAATTTTCATATTAAATATTCTCTATTAGTATAATTATTATATCTTTGTTTACTATTCATTTCTCCAAAAGCAAAAAGAAAACCCTTCCTTGAAACACAAAAACATGCAATCTCATGTGAAGCATATTCTTTTTTTCATATTCTCTCACAGATCGATATTTACTTGGAGAGAGATGCACTGAAAGAAAAGAACGGAAAAAGAGAAAAAGAATAGCGTACATTTTATGACACATAAAAGTAAATACAACGGAAGTATGACGCAATAACGTGTAAAAGTGCATCAGCAACTATTTAGAAATGTATCATAGCCAACGATCATGAAGATTTTGAGACGAAAGATTAGACATCAGTTTCACATGTCAGCTTTGAACGATCTGCACTAACAAGCTTTTTCCTTTCGATTATTCTAATCAATATTATCTACACATTATATGACGCATACAGCAATAACAAAAAAAAGAACATTCGAGCCATGTGATTTTATTGCGTACTTTACCTTCAGAGCTTGAAGAAAAAAATAACTCAATTTATGTAATTTGATTCAAGTTGGAAAACAAAAATTGTTTGAGATTGATCTAGTACTTTCCATTACATGGACTATGACTAATGCGAGCACTGTTTGAACCACCATTAAATAAATGCACTTCCTAGATTGTTATGTAACGCTGATAGCATCATGTGTTTATTATTGCGCATAAAGTTCTCTTGATTTGCATTACACATCATGTTTACCATATATATATACATCATATTGAATTCGGAACAGTCATTGAGGTTGTAAAGGCGTCAAATTTTTTGACAAAGTTATAACTTCGACATTGGCTTTTTTTGAACTTATTATTAATATGGTAAGCAATGGATAATTTATCAATTGATGATTCCATTACTCTAGTCTAAGATCGATATTAATTTTTTTTTCTGGTCAATATATATGTAGTCGGAAATGATATAGATGAAATTATCATCTAATAGCAGGCAGACTATAGATGATCAATGAAAATTGATTTTATAGTTCAAGTTTGAACAAATGAATTATTGTCTATTCCAAAATATAGTATATGCTCCGCTGTTTTTTGAACTATTCGCGAGTTTTTCTCATTTGGTATAGCAAGCCGAGAGATGTCTATCTGTATATAAGTTGTTATGGTCGAAGAATGTTTTCGTGAGACTTTTCAAACTGATACCTTATTTGTTGTCGTTTTTTTCATTAGTTTTTACAGCGATCTACACTGACACTACATGAAATAATAGCTTGAAAAGTTCTATATCCATCATTAAATTTTAAGATTTAGATATTGCTTATTTGAGAATTAAGTTCAAGACAAGACAATGAAGAAGAGTCCTGAAAATTTCATGATGAACATAAGACTTCTCAAACTACTTTTTTTGGTATAGTTTGAATGCAGGTCGCTGTTTAAAAAAAATAATGAAAAAACGATAATAAATATGGTATCAATTTGAAAAGTCTCACGAAAAAATTCTTCGACCATAACAAATTTTATATAGATAGACATCTCTCGGCTTGCTATATCAAATGAGAAAAACTTGGGAATTATTCAAAAAAAAAAGTTGATTACCTTATATTTTGAGATGAAGAATATATCTATATCTTCTTATATCTTTGTTCATTATGCAAAACAGTTAAAATAAATTTGTCTATAGTAATATAATCATTTTGACACTGTTCTCTTAAAAGATTAAATCTTGAATTGGAAATCATATGAACAGTTAGAGCGAAGGTGAGATCAAATTGACTAATAACATGATCACAATACCTAGATTTTACGAAAAATTGTCTTTGAATAAATTAACAAACTAAAAATTGTTTCGAGATACACTCTCGAATTATCATTAGACATTGAGAAAAAAAAGTAAATGTTTCTTCGTTTAAAAAATGTATCTATAAAATGCATAAAAATTAATTATTGTTTACACGAAAATTCGAAAAAGTTTAGTCATTTATTTTGATTTTGTTGTTAGATTTCAAACATTTCACTTTTTTTTTGTTAACTCTTAAATATCTGATTTTTGAACACTTTAGGTAGGAAGAAGAGAACTCTACTTCAAATCATGTGATCATGGGAGGGTACTACCGAAATATCATGTTTGATCATATAAGAAGAAAGATAGTTCAAAATGATTAAAAAAATAATTAGGTGATTTTCGAAGTTTCTAAATACTGATAGTATATCATTTACAATTTTTTATATCAGAAATAATTAGATTTCGTCAAGAAAAGCTTTTGCATGATTTTTTTTTATTTTTGTTCTAAGAAAACAATCTGGTACTGTTGTCGAATAAAGTTTATTGTCATTTAAATATTAAACTAATATTCGAAACTCGAATTTTAAGAAATGTTTTCTATTTTTAAATTTCTCATCGATCAAATCAAATAGAGATAAAGAAAATTCAAAATAAAATAATAGAAATTTTTTTTTCTAATAATTTATAAATTTTATTTATTATAAAATAGCAACAAGTTTTGTTTCGATTATACATGATTTGAGTAAAATAGTTAATTAATAAATTATTTATTGATTAACTAAGAATAATTATTGTATTATTTTATTTAGAATCGATGAATTTCCTGTAATTATTGTTCAATCTACAAAACTTGGGAAATATATTCTGGTGAGAATTAGAAGGTACTTTTTACTTGGAAAAAGAAAAGAATTAAAGTATTGATTCCTCATTTTATCAAACATAATGTAAGTTATTATTTCCTATCCAACTGAATCAATGATTATAACAATCTTCTTCAATAGCTTGAAAAGGCAAAGATCCAGACAACTGAAGCTTGTTTACAGTGTTGTACAGAAATAGTTAATCGATCAAGAAAACATAATGATAATCGAATTTTGTTTCTGTTGAAAAAAAAGTTTATCATTTTTATGCATATATTATCATCGATTAAGACAAAGACTACTTGAATCATATATACTTAAATCTTTGACAGAATATTAACTATGTTATGTTTGAAATCCGGGATGATCAAGTATTCATGTAAGTGAACTCAACATTAGAATGTATTGTCATTAATTATCGCATATTTCTACTTTCCCAGATTCCTGGAACTGATAAATTGATCTCATTAAACAATTATTTTCTTTTAACATTAAATTTATATTTACATGTGACTGTCATTCTATTCTCTATATGTTCACTTGTTTATTATTCGTACAATATCGAAGAACTGAAAAATAGGAATTCCGTTCTAAACAGTCGATGAATTTTCAACCGATCTATGAAAATTTCTGAATAAGTCAATGACTGATTGTCAGTATTTTCACAGTTCTGCCCAAAGATTAGTTCGATACCAAAACAACACGAACTGATTTCATCTTTGATTGCGACGTGCATAATTGTCAAAGTACTGCAACGTCTCTAAAAAGGTTTTCACAACTACACATTTCTCAATTGATATGAACTTGAGGGCAAAACATATTCTGCATACTGTGTTCCATTTTGACAACTATAAGACTGTGAGAGAATCGATAATGAGTTCCTATTTCTCAGTTCTCGAATGTTCTCCAAAAATGAAATTCTCAGATTTATCAAGCTGCTTTCTTAAAATAATTAAAATTACTGATTTTTACATTAACGTTGCGTGGAAGAAACAGTTACCCAAGATGGTAGTTTTATTTTCCACGCACCAAGGACGATGATACAACAAAGAAAGATCAATGATTAATTTTTGCATCATTTTCATATCTTCGCATCATCTCATGTGCCATGAGTATCGAAAAGAAATATGTAGAAGAGTTGATGTAGTAGTTCGATGTAATGCGAACTAGACTTATTCATTTATATTCGACAATTATATGAAGATGTATACAAATCGTACGATCGTAACTTTATTAGATCTCTGCATAACACAGGACCTAAAGTTAAAATAATACAGTTCCTACCAGAGATGGACAAAGTTGCATCGTGCCTCCCCGCGCCGTTGCTCACGCCTACGCTACACTAGTCTGAGCTTCGATGAGCGCATGCTTAGAGCATCCCAGTATTCGGTGGAGTTTGAGAAACTGATTGGTAGAGCAAAGAGAAAGAGAGATGTGCGTAGCGCCTAGGCGCGAGCAGTGGCGCGGGGAAGCGCGGTGCGATTTTGTTCATCTCTGGTTCCTACTTTTCTATTTTTCATGTACTTTAACATCATAAAGTCAAGCGTTTTCCTTTTGATGCCATTGCAAATGAAAAAAGAACATAAAAATAATATTCTCGAATGTTTCCAATGCATCATCAGTATTAGAAAAGTAAAACAACACTATGTATAATTCTGAACAAAGATAGTTCATTCTCTCTCGTTGCACGCTAGTGATAAGTCACATATTATTTTCTGTCCTTCCTTTATGTTTTCCTCGTTACCCATTCACAGATGCACTTTCTTGTGCTCAATATGGCGATACTCACTTTTCTCTCGATCCAAATTGCCCAGTAGTGAAGCAATATAAAAAGCATCTTAAAGCTATAATCGATCACGCATTGATAACTGCTACTATCAAAAGAACATCACCTGGTAAAATAATCCATCCATTCCAACGAAACGCTAGTCATTTTCCAGAACTTATTCATCCATAAGTAGGTGGACGCCTGGCTTGGCAAAGCACAGTACCTGAAGTTAAACATTCAAATCTTGAAAAGAAGTAAGTGAACTAATAATAGCAATTAAGATTTTGTCGGATACAATGGTTCGAATCGAGAAAAACCTTCACGAAATGAGTAAGCGTATCGAACAACAAGATATTCGCATTATGCTCGATAGCAATAGCATAACTGCACTCATCGATACGCTACAGCTTGTATTCAGATTGATACAGGTTAACAACTCCGAAACAATCAAACTAAACAAGAACGTTATAAAAACGATTGATGATCTTGAAAAATGGAAACAAAAACTTCATCAAGACAAAAGCAACATTTCCATCTCACCCTAACAACCAACCAACACAATCAACAACATCAACATCTTCATTGAACAAATACAAGTTGGTAAAAATCGTTCAACAAACTCTCCCGATCAGGATGCCTCACTCATCTTCCCTTCTTAATGTTAATGCTCCTCCCTTTCTTTCTTTCTTCTCCTTCTCCTCCTTTAGAAAGACTTAAAAGCTAAAATTTTCCCATAAAGATGCAGAAACGGATTATTCCAATTTTAGACGAATGGTACTCCAACTCCACAATAGACAAAGTATTATCTGATTGAGAGACTAATAAGTGTCCTTTATCTACTTAATTTATTCCACTGAATGTTCTCACATATAATGTGCAGGAATGGAATACGCGGGCACTTGAAGCAATGGCCTTAATTTTTAAAGTACATAGTTGAGTGTGTGTGTTTTGACGGAAGTAAGTGAATTATGGAATAGTTTTAAAGTCCCCCATTTTACATTTTTTCATTAAAAGGAAACAAATCATAGTGGTAGAGTGACGATAGCAATATGAAAACACTTAAGAGTTACAAGGATTGATGTGTGGATGTGGATGTGGATGTGAGTGTTAGTGTTTCGTTAAGCAACACCCACACTCACACCCACATTCAACTGTTACAACTGAAACGGAGTTGGATGCAACATCTGTAGGAGAAATCACTAAACTTATTGAGAAGATGGAAAGAAAAAAAATCATCAGATTACGATCAAGCATCCAACTGTATTATCAAGCTTCTCCCTCCCATTTACATTAAGTGTCTGGTAAACTGTTTGAACATCTGATTGAATGAATGCAGATACCCATAGTTTTGGAAAACGGCTAAAATTATCACGCTAAATAAACTTAAAGGTGGTATTCCTGGATGTAAGCAAACCAGACCTATCTCCCTTTTAGCTATACACTTCAAACTTTTCGAAAAAGTTCTTCTCGGCAGAGTTAGAAAATGAACTCAAAGTAACCATTTCGTACCTTTAGAACAATCAGGATTCAGAACTAACTGCTTGTTCCCTACCAGCGTGTTATCCATATATCAAGAAGCCAAAAATAGCTTAGCTGCTAACGCCCCTACACTTGTCATATACGGCGACTACGAAAAAGCTTTTGACTTTGTATGGCACACTGGACTCTTGGTAAAACTCTGCCCAAAGAGGTTCTGAGAAGATGCTTTTTGCTTATTCGTTTTCCTATTTTGCATAGATTTTTCCCTTCTTTCCTTTTCTTCCCAAAACACAGAAAGAAGCACTTACGTTAGCAGAAGGTTTAGAGTAGCCATTCGTCTAATGCATCGTGCTCCCTACGTCAATGCGGCAAATCTTTTTTTTATTTACTCATGAAGACCCATTCAAAAAGATTAAATAATCTGTACTCATCGGATTAACGCTCCTCACTGTTTCGAGAAGATGTCTTTTTTTGGAATAAATTTCATAAACAGGCCAATGGTCAGGTTGATCACTTTTTTCAATGAAGAAGATCAAGATATTAAAGGCCAAACACCATTCACTACTCCTAGCCTGGGCAGATTTCGTTAATTAACACTATTGAATCACAATTTTTTCCATAGTAGTATTCCCTCAGAACCAGCCGAACTCCAAAGTTTAGAAGAGATGTGCATCTGGGACCAGTGTGGGAGTTAAAACTGTTTTTTGAAAAAGTTAAAAGTTGAGAAAATCGGAAAAAGTTAAAATGGTTATAACTCGAGTTATAACTTTCAACCATGGTTATAACTTTCAACCATAGTTATAACCTTCAACCCGAGTTATAACCTTCAACCCGGGTTATAACCTTCAACCCGGGTTATAACCTTCAACCCGGGTTATAACCTTCAACCCGAGTTATAACCTTCAACCGTAGTTATAACTATCAACTGTAGTTATAACCGCAGTTATAACCACAGTTATAACTTTCAACCATAGTTATAACTATTAACTGTAGTTATAACTTTCAACTTCATTAACTTTCTTAATCTTTTGAGCAGAATTAATTAAATTGAAATGGTAATTACCTTGATTTATTGACATCTTTGATAGAATAGATAGAAATACATGGCTACTTCTTAATTGCGGACAAAATTTCAGCCCTCACCCACACTGCCGGCATGCTAATTGGTTTGATTTTCGTCCGCAATCAAGAAGACACGAAATACATATATTTGCAATGTTCTTTAATTCAGAAAAGCAATGCTTTATAAATTCTTATTCAGTAATTTTAATGTATTCATCTACAAGCTACATTTTCTTCTATCTATGCATCGAGCCTGAATGAGACAATTATTCTTTGTGAAGTAACATTAAGGATTCTTTTCTATGCTGACAGCTGCTAACAAAGCTTGGAATTACAACCGTTTTCACTGAAAATATAGTGGTCAAGCATATGTAGTTTCGAAATATAAATGTGTCTTTGAAACTTGAACAATAAAGTAAAACTAGTAAGAAGTTGCGATTGCTACGACTTCCAACCGTAGTTATGACTATCAACCATAGTTATAGTTAAAAATTCTATTAAATATAGTCAGTCTCAATATAGTCACTAATCAACATAACTCTTAGCACTGCTCGTAACTTTGAACTAATTAAAACTACTGGTCAAACGGAGGTCCATAAATAAGATATGCTTCCGCAAACGTCAACATAACATCATTCATTTCTTTTCCCTGAATAATTTTACAACCGTTTCACCTTATGTTTGAGATAAAGAATATAATGATTGTATTTTCTTTTCTTTCAATCACCTATCTCCTTGTGCTCTTGTCATATTGATTTTCTTATTCTTCCATTTCTCTTCTTCGTTCAATTATATACAGACGTGGAAAAAGAAGGAAAAAGTAGAATACGATGCATACTCATATAAGTAGTAATGATTGTGTAAAAGTGAACAGAAAATAAGCTGATACAATGACTTCGAATTGAAATAAAACGTATGTAATTATCTTGACAGAGACTATTATCTTAGTTTCGTCACAACATGTATTGTAGATTATTACCACTATGTTAAAGAATTAAAATTAAAAATAGAGTTGTTTCTTTTTTTAAATAGTATTCTCAGCTGTTCACAACTTAAGATTATAATTAATCATATAACGAAAAATATATTTATTTACGAGTATATTCCGGGTCGATGTATAGATAGAAGAAAATGTAGCTTGTAGATGAATACATTAAAAGTACTGAATAAGAATTTATAAAACATTGCTTTTCTGAATTAAAGAACATTGCAAATATATATATTTCTATCTATTCTATCAAAGATGTCAATAAATCAAGGTAATTACCATTTCAATTTAATTAATTCTGCTCAAAAGATTAAGAAAGTTAATGAAGTGAAAAGTTATAACTACAGTTAATAGTTATAACTATGGTTGAAAGTTATAACTGTAGTTATAACTGCGGTTATAACTACAGTTGATAGTTATAACTACGGTTGAAAGTTATAACTCGGGTTGAAGGTTATAACCCGGGTTGAAGGTTATAACTCGGGTTGAAGGTTATAACTATGGTTGAAAGTTATAACCATGGTTGATAGTTATAACTGAATTAACTTTTTGACCAAAAAGTTGATCGGTTATAACTCAAAAGTTATAACTCGAGTTATAACTCGGCTAGTTTTAACTCCCACACTGTCTGGGACTCTCCTAGTCCACTCAGTGTGATTCATCTTTTTGCTATCTCTCTGTTCATTATTAATTCTTTCCTCTCTCTGTCTTTCTTTCTTTTCCTCCTTATTATATCTTTGATTTATCATTTTATTCCTGTAAGAACTTACGAATGTTACAATAAAAAGAGCATAAAACAACAAAAAAAAACACAGACAGTTGTGTCATCGTCTATATGATAGGGTTTAGAAAAGTTCAATCAATCAATAGAAGTTTAAAAAAGAAATTGTCGAACGATGTTTTCCATGGAAAAATATTTCATTGCACTGCTATATTCAATCCTCGGTGGAAATTTCGAATAGTGATATTTTCACACTTCTGAATGACTCAAATTGCAATTTTACTGACTAACTCATAAGAGTTGTAGTGGAAAATCGTTCAACTTCTGGAAAAATTCGTTCCTTCTCTGAGGAAATCTGTAAAAGCCATAGACAGCACGTTTCCATTGATAGGCGATGACGACGAAAACATGTACTAAGGGTGCTGCAACAAAGTACCAGAGTCTAGTGAAAAATATCTAAAATCCGCAATTATGTTGATAAACGACACTATCGAAATAACTACGAAACTAATATATACAAGGTGTTTCATAATAACTGACGATAAATTGTTAATGATAGCTTCTCTACTTTTTTTTGACTTAAAGAGCTGAAACTTTCAGAAATAACAGGCCTTAATTAGATATATGTGCGATAAACATTTCAGCTCTTTATGTCAAAAAAAGTATAGAAACTATTGTTAACAATTTATCGTCAGTTATTATGAAACACCCTTTATGATCACTAATTGTCACATCCCAACGTGGTTCACATTAACGAAAAATCGTCTATGATACTTTCGTATGATGGCACTAATTCTGAGAAGAAACATGCGACGAAGATTATCGTTATGTAATACTCTTCATGTTGGATGTATCATTGTGATTAATTGTGGTCCACCTGCATCAATATTGTTATAGGAATCTGACAGTTCTCGGTAAGGACATTTGCTCGTTGGTGCAGGTATGGATTTGAGTTAGTACGGATGTAGGGTTTCTTCCCATCTGCACAGATAACGACATCCACACCTACACTACTGAGAAAGTGCACCTACGAGCAACTATATCCTAGATCCGTTGTTATTTGTATACAGAGCATTTATGCAACGAGCTTTAATAAAAAAAAAGCGGTCGATCAGTTTCACAGACAATGCTCTCTGAACTTTCCTGAAACAATTAGTTTGCTATATTAAGAGTCATTATCCTCCACTTACAATAGATTTATCACTTAAAATGGTCTATTTGGCCTGAAACTTTCAGAAATGAACGGTTTTAGTGAGAAATACTTCTAGTAAAAGTTTCAGCCCAATCTGTAAAACTAGATCTAAGTTACAGCTTATTGATGACCTTCTAAAAAATCACTATAAATTCATCACTACAAGAAGTATAGAGCTTGAGATGTTTTCAAACTAAAGGCAATGCCTCTACGCAATTGCTGAAATTGATTTTCGTTTATTTTTTTTTATAACCATTTTAGTACATATGATGTTAAAATAAGCAAAAAAATAGTGACTTCACAACACTAAAAGTCGCTTTTCTAAATAGAAAAATCAACCATGAAAAAATTGCTCGAACAAAAGTTTACTCTCATTTAGAACTTTTAAAACAAAAAAAATATTGACAATTTGTGGAACTGTGTGAGAAGAATTTCAGTTATTCTGATTGAAAACCATGTTTTGAGAACAACGAATAATAAGTTAGCCATGAATTTTTTCATTCAAATCCAGAATGAAAACATATTCAAATGGCTTATTCATACTATATATCTAAGTGAAATTTTTTCAGGCATGTTATATATAGCGTAAGCTAGTACCGTCTATCTTGCTTAAATTAACAAAACTGAATAACTTTTCTAAAAAACTGCGAAAATGTCTCGTAAAGCACGATAGTAGGATCGAAGTTTGTCAAAACGTGACCATTTTTTTAAGAGTCATATATATTCTGATAGACGAAATTTTGCCACACGTTCCTATTTAAAAAAAAACTTAACTTCGATTTGCTTTTTCCGAAAAATTGAGTTTCCTAAACGAGACTCTTATTAAAGGAAAGAATTTTCCCATGTTCTTCTTTCCTTTCTGTCAACGATTCTAGTGGAGTACATAAAGATTATTTCTGCTGCATATGCATTTTGATTACTGATTCTATTTCTCGTCTATATTTTCTTTTCCAACATATTTCTGGGTTTTTCCAACTAGGCTTCAGAAAAAAAAGAGTCGACATTGAAATAAACCAACAGACTAATCATTCTTTGAAAAAAAAGTTGGAAGAAACTGCCAATACATCAATGTAGAACTCAAGTGACATTTAGGAAGAGGCTTTGAAATAACTGTTTCGATGCTCAAATAATTTTTATCAATGATGATTCATTTTGTAATCAAAATTTTCACCAACATACCCACCATGAACTAAAGATTGATCTAGTAGTAGTGAGAAAATTTATTTCTAGGGATGTCACAATACCAATACGGTATTTCCGTATTCGTATGTGTAGGTATCGATATTGGTGAGTATCGGTATTGGCATTGGTGAAGGGTTTACAGCTCATGTTCACGCCTAAATGAGCACTCAGGTGCATGAACTTTTCTGCTGTTTCACATAGGGAAAGTAAGTTATAGTTACTCAACAATTACCTCACCAGCTAATTGTTAAGTAACTGTAACTTGCTTCCTCTATGCGAGACATATCAGAAACACTCACGTTTAATTGAGCGCTCATTTAAGTGTCTGCATGAACTGGTAACCCCTAATTAATACCAATACTGGCCAATATATGATGGTATTGATAATATTAATATGGTTAGATCTCTAATCTATTTCGAACTGCTAAATAGTTATCATTTTGAACAATTGAAATCTTTATTGTACTTTAATACTAATTTTTTTGAATTCTAGATATATTGATCTTCGTATCTTTTCATTTCAAAGCATTATTTGTATCTATTCACTTTTTAAAAAAGCAAGCTAGCTTCATTTGTTTTGACAGTTTCCAAAACTTTCATCTACAGAGAAAACGATAAAAAAAACAGAGATAAAAAGCAATTGATTTTATTTCTAACTAACATTGAACATTCGTTTTATATTACTTAAATTAAAATAATGGTAGGAATCGATGCAAAAAATAAACATATTCTTGATAGAAAGTATATTTGTCCCATATGTACATTGATACTACGAGATCCTGTACAATTAAGTAAATGTGGTCATCGACAGTGTCAATCGTGTTTCGAAGCTCAACATGAGTAAGTTTCATAATCAAATTTTAGTTTTATTCTTCATTATTCTTTTTCAAGAATAACAATTAAATGTCGACAATGCCAATCTGAAACATCACGAACCGAAGTAACATATCTCTTCAGAATTAAAGAGAAAATAAATTTGATTTTTTTTTTAGATACTTCTTGATCGAGGTTTTAAAAATGATATGAAATTAATACATATTGATTGTTCTTTTTGTGAATGGACTGGTATCTTAAATAATTATCAAGTAATTTATTTTAGATTAAATTTATTTATGAATACTCTATTTTTTTTGCTTTCAAAGAAACATCTTGATGAACATCATTCAAACTTGAAATGCAAATATTGTGGCAAAGAATTCAACTCAGTTAACAAATGCAATGAACATAAAATCTCTGAATGTGAGAAACTGATTGTCGATTGTATATTGAAAGATTTTGGTTGTAATGAACAAGTATGAATATTTTCTAGATGAAATTGAAATCTAAAAATTCTTTTTCTTGAGATTATCCGTGTCAAAATGAAAGATCATTATTTAACTGAAAAGCATCAACATGCTGTAATGAAACTTGTTCGTCAAATATTATTGCAATTAAGTGGTAGACAGGTAGATAATGATCTTTCTCAAATAACAACAGCAGGAACTTGTAATCTAGTCACAGCTGAATTACAAGAAATTTATGAAATGCTCAACATATTGTCAGGTGGTATTGAAACATTGAATAATGACCAACAGCGTCTAAGTAATGAATCACTTCAAATTCAAGTAACAATTCCAACATTAACAGAAGAATTATCAAAAGTTAAATTATCGAATGAAGAATCAAATGCTTTCCTCGAAGGAGTGAAATATAATCAACACATTCTCAATCAAGATTTAACATCAATCCAAGAAAAAATCAATGATTTCCAATACGTTTCATATGATGGAACATTATTATGGAAAATTACAAATTTTCAAGAGAAAATGAGTAAGTTGAACAATTACTCTTATGATGAATCATAAAAAACCGAATATTCTTTCAAAGTGATAATCCTATAATAGATGTTATTCGGTTCCTATAACATCGACAAATTATCCAACGTAATATATAATTACTCTCGAATCAATAATTGACGAAATAAACTGTAAATGATGTCGATTCTTTAAATTTCTTTATACTTCCTTCTGTTCTTGTTCATAGAATTATTTTTTGCTTAATTTCTAGTTGATGCACAATCTGAAAGACAAACATCTATTTATTCGCCTCCATTTTATTCATCTCCAAATGGTTATAAAATGAGAGCTCGTCTTTATTTAAATGGTGATGGAAATGCTCGTCGTACACATATGTCACTCTTTTTTGTGCTTATGCGATGTTTCAATGATCCGATGCTCAAATTTCCATTCAACTATAAAGTGACCTTCTGTTTGTATGATCAGACACCTGCACAACGACATATTATTGATTCATTTCGACCAGACATTCGATCGAGTAGTTTTCAACGACCTCGATCGGATATGAATATAGCTAGTGGGATACCAAAATTTTTTCCATTGGAAATAATTCAACAGGAAGGAAATCCTTATGTACGAGATGACACAATGTTCATTAAAGTGATGGTTGATTTTAGTGACATGCCCAAAACGCTTTTACCTTACGCATTGAGTCTCAATCCAGGTTTACCAACTCATATTCAACAAGCGATGATCAAACAAGAAGTCGAACGAAGATCTCAACAACGGTCTGGAGAGCAGCTGCAGATACGTCCGGAATAGTCTACCATTCAATTTACATAAAAGATGGACTCAATAATCAAGAATAATGAGTGACTCAAAATAAACCAGAATTTTGTATGTTTTCAACAACTTGGTCAGTTTGATTCAAGAAAGTTAGAACGTCTAAAAGTATCAAATTTTCAAGACACATTATTTGGACTTTTCTATACTGTTTTAGACAGGTGAAACGATGTCTTCTATTACAATCTACTCATGTTTCAGCATTTTGAGTTCTGATCTTTCCGACACATTGCAAAAAAATGCTCTTTGATTAATAATCACCAGAATAAAACTAGTGTTTCTTAAAGTACCATTAAATGGCACTATTCATGTTCTTCTGTGACATGAGACTACACACAATATGCTAATATTTCAGAGGCATATTCATGCGATAGTAAATACTCTTGACTTTGAAATAAAAAAGAAATTTTTGAAAAACAGATCATTTTTCGCGGAATTACGAGTATTTTCGTTCAATGGACAAAAACTTGAATTAAAATCAGTTTTTTTTTGAAAAACTACAAAAAGTAAAATATTATCTTGTGCTTTAAGGTTTTGAAAAAAAATTGTTTAACCCATGATTCTATGCTCTTCAAAATGGATGATTCAACATTTTTTATATATTGTCATGAAGTTTTCAAACTCAAACAAATGATTTTTGTCTTTGAAAACTGATACTTTTAGACTAGCATAAAACAGCAATTCTAATAAAAAAAAGCAAAGCTTTGTTCGATCGCATCAAAACTGACGAAGTTATTGAAAGAAATAAAAAATACTTATTTATTATGGTCTATTAATCATATATTTTTTTTTGAATTTGTACCATTTTTACAATCTAATATACGTATAAACCAGATATTACTTAAAGTCATTCTTTTTTGCTTCATAATTATGCAAAGTTTATTGATCCCTTTTATTTGACAAAATCATTTGTTTGTCAAATAACAAGAAAATTTTAATAAAACTGACTTGTTTTTGTTTTACAAGAACTATTATTCTGATAGCTTTTTGGGGTGTGGGTGTGGATGTGTGGGTGTGGGGTGTGGGTGTGTGAGTGTGGGTGTGAGGGTGTGGGTGTGGGATGTGGGTGTGGATGTGGTGGGTGGGTGTGGGTGTGTGAGTGAAGAGAAGATGCACACCCACACCAACCCACACCCACACTAACCCACACCCACACCCACACCCACACTCACACCCACTCACACCCACATCCACACCCACATCCACACTCACCCACACTCACACCCACAAACACACCCACACCGACACCCTCTTTAATAAAGTACACACCCACACTCTCAAAAATATATATGTCATTCATTTTTTCAAATTTATTTCAATACAAGTTACCGTGCCAAACACACTTCTACTGTTTCCTAAGTAGTCAATGATATGAACAGGTACATGAAAAATGCGAAATACTAAAGAAGTAGAAAGATTTCGAAAAATTTCAAGCTACATTCTTCAAGATAGTTCTTCTGTTTTTTTTTTCATTGAATTATGACGAATATTACACAATCAGTATCATAATCCTTCTACAAAATTAAAATACGATTACGTGGAGAAGAGGAAAATCTTATAAGAAAAATTTCTAATACTACAGAAAAAAGAGGAAGTACGAAAATAAATGGTGCCTTTAAGGCTATTTCTAGTCCACAATTTAATAGTTTATTTCGAAATATCTCTCAATTGATATTTTTTTGACCCTCTCTGTGGAAAAGTACAAGTATGGGTCAAAAAATCGATGGAAAGAGATTCCGAAATAAATCTTTGAATTGTCATCAGTAGTTTCTGCTAACTTAATTTTAATACAAAAACACCGAAATATTTTGAAGGCAAAAAAGTGAGCTTAATATTGCCTGTCCTTTAGAAAATCGTGAAAACAGAATTACGTACAATTTTGTGTGTAATTTGTGGCTTCAAATGCCTTTTCACGACTAAAAATTTTTGTTAATTTTTTTCATAAAAAATCTTGATGCCAATAAATTGTAAAAAAATAATAATCTACATAAAAAATTGATCCCATATATTTTTCGATACTCATTTTCCATAAAAAATGACATGCCTGTCTACTACCAATCGAATACAAATAGGGTAATAGACACAAGCGATTTATTATAGGACAGCACTTCTATATAAAAAGAAATTCTATTGACTGCAACTCTTGTTCTTCATATATAAATTTCACCCAGCTTTACTCTCTATA
>CAJNOP010000582.1:0-33023 GCA_905250075.1 Rotaria sp. Silwood1 | reverse complement strand
AAAAATGAGGGAGGAGATCCAATTTTTCTGATTGGAAATCATATTCTGAGAGAAACTTTAAAGAAGTTATAGAAGTGGTTTTGTTCTGTCAAATTCAAAAAATTCATATGAAAATGGCATATTTTCAATAAACTTTCTAAAACTATTTTAAGGGGCGTGGGTGGGTGAGGGTGTCGGTGTGGGTTGGGTGTGTGGGTGTGGGTGTGGGGTGTGGGTGGGGGGGGGTGGGGGGGGGGGTGGGTGTGGGTGTGGGGGGGTGTGGGTGTGGGTGCGGGTGTGGATGGGTGTGGATGTGGGTGTGGGTGAGGGTGTGGATGTGGGGTGTGGGTGTGGGTTGGATGTGGGTGTGAGTAAAGCAATTGCATGAAGAGACATCCACACCCAGACCCCACACCCACACCCATACCCACACCCCACCCACACCCACACCCACACCCACCCACACCCTCGTTTCTTGGGAGAATCTGAAGCAAAAATTCGTGCTTTATTTGCCGGCTCCCGACGTGATCAACAGATCTTAGGGGATCGAAGCAAAATTCACATTATTATTTTTGACGAGTTAGATTCTATCTGCAAACGTCGAACACAATGCGATGAATCTACGCACAGTAATGTACAAGACAATGTGACAACTCAACTACTTGCCGAAATCGATGGCCTCACGCCACTTGATAATATTCTAATTATTGGCACAACCAACATGGTGTGATCGATTGAACCAGCACTTTTACGTCCAGGTAGAATTGAGTCGGTGATAGAAGTTCCTTTGCCAGATGCAGATGCTCGTATTCATATATTTGATATTTATACAAAAGAACTATTGGAAAACGGTCTTATGGAATCTGATGTCGACATTGACAAAATTATTCGTGCAACTCACGGTCTTACAGGCGCCCACATTGAAAGACTTATTCGTTTGACTGTAACTAATGCTATGCGACGTGATGTTCTATCACGCGGTAGATTGAATATCAGCGAAGAGGAAAGTGAAAATCTACGAGTGTGCAATATCGATTTCACAAACGCTATTTCAAAAATGCTATACGCCGAACAAAAATAATTCTAGAACAATGTAAAACTACATCAGTTTTATTCTTTCCATCTTTGTATCTTCTAATAGTATAGCGATCTTCAATTTGCATGCATGATCTACTCCTAATCAATGTCCTACCTTCAATAATATCTGAACATATTTTGAATCAGCATAATCTTCTTGCTAATTATTATGTCAATGGAAAAATTCATATTTGCATGGAATGAAAAGAATAATAAGAATAAAAATAGAATAAAAATAATATCAAGTTGCATATTATCTATTGAATGATTAGATTCATCAGATAATTTCGTGATTCTTCGGAGTCTCGTACAATAGCAAGGCAAAAGTCTAAAAACTCTAGCTCTAGTAGAAATTTCTGATCTCTTTCTTATTCCAATTACGAGTTATAATTCACTAAAGTACTCGGAAATGTGTTTTTTTGTCAATGTTGGATGACTCATAAATGATTAAGAACGTATTGATTTGAGTTGAAAATTTTATTTTAAGTAGAAATCATAAAGATATATGTCCAGAAAAAATTTTAGCTGAATTGTTTAGGCCGTTCTAGAAATATAATCTTATCAACACTTTCGTTTGGTCGAAATGCAGGTGTTCAGGACTTTTCGTATAACATCCACAGACAAAACCAATTATTCAATATGTTTCAAAACAATTTACGTTAAAATGCATAAAACTCTTCTCTCAATAACGATTTCTTAAATTGAGTAAAATTTCACGATCACTTGATTGAGAAAGTTTGGTTATAACTTATTATGTAAAGTCATTAATATCAAAAATTCAATTATAAGGCATAAAAATGAGAAAGTAAGCCCTACGCTATTTTTCTTATACTACATTATAAAAATTTGATATTTTGGCGATATACCTAGCTCGACTAGACCTACTTACTGACAAAAACTATGGGTCATCGTGGGTCATCGTAGCTCATCGTAGGTTGAAAAAATCAATGTTTATGGGAAATCTTCCTTATTCTTGCAACCATTTGGGTCATCGTGGATCATTGTGGAATCAGCTCGGCGAGCTCTATCTATCTATGATATCAGTTATTGATTTGGGAGTCATCGTGGATCATCGTGGGTCATCGCGTGTTTTACAAACACCCTATACAGTTTTGTAGAGCTCGACGAGCTCTATCAAATCATGTAAAAATATCCAAGAAAAACATTTTAATCCATTTTTCAATCACTGGCACTTTACTTTTCCACCACAAAAAAAGTATAAAATTTCTGAAAGTTTCTTAAGTTCAATGTTAAAAAGTTTTCAGAAACCTTACTATTTAATATCAATAAACTCCATTTTTGACGAGCTTTCATTTGATATAAAATTCATTATGTCTTCTGTTTGAAATTATAGGGGTACCCCCCTGGCAAAATATTATTTCCCACCTAGTACTGTTCATATCTCAATAAAAATCTGTTGAACAATTCAATTTGATTTTATTTTAATAGAAACTTGACATCACCAATCACTAATGAGACATAATGATGATTAATTATTCTTTCCAATTAAGATTATTGGAATATTTTGTTTTTTTTTTACCGAAAAGTATTTTTCTCATATTTCTACATTTATTTTAAAGAAATAAATTGTTTGACAATGTTTCTCATCACTCGAAAAGTTTTATTTATCAATCGAATCTATTTTTTTTAAAATATATATAAAAACAAATATGAATACGAAACTATGTCAAATAGTTTATAAAAGTTAACAATCGGATTAGATTTTCAATGTTAAAAAGCAGGAAGAGTTTGAAAAAAAAGAGTTTTAAATCAATAAAAGAATTCCTAATCAAACTTGATCGATATATAAAGACAAAGAAAAATTCTTCAATGAAGGTTTATCGAAAATAAAAACGATGAAGAAAATATTTCTAAGGTTGATATTAAATTATTCTAAAATTGTTTTATTCAATAGAGAATATATGGGTAAAATCATTCGTTAGCGACGTGACATCGCAAACTTGGAGTATGCATATCTAGACACTATCAACTGGTTTAGGTGTGATTTTTGAATGTTGTACGAGTCTCTATTTACTCTAGATACTATGAAAAAAACAACACTCTAGAGCTTTGTTCAGAGAAGTTATTAACGAAAAACTAGCGTTAGTGACGTGACACCAAAAAGGACATCAAAAGTCACTTAATATACTTTGGTTTTTAAAAATTTCTAAGTGTTGCACAATTGCCAACAACTTAATACGCGACACTAGACATCACCCCTAAGGCCACCAAATCCCAGTGTAAAATTATTTTGAGCATGTCTAGGTTTTTCAAAAAATAAAATCTATTTGGCGTTAGCGACGTGACTGAGTATGACTGCACTACCGATCAAATGCTCTGGTAACGAACTGAAAAATTCGAAATCGATTCCAAGGGGCTCATATTAATGGTCGGAGGTCCTAGAATAATACTAAGACAAACATTTTCATTTCCGCTCTGTCTAGGGGCTCTGAAAGGTCGATTTTTTGGAAGGAACTTTTTGAAGTCCGATCTCGATGAAAATTTTACCATATATGCGGCTCATATCCTAGAGCCAATCCTGAAATTTTCAATTTTTTTTCTCCTTCGGTTCTCGAGATATTCGATAATTACTTCTTAATTAGTTAATTATTAATTAATTAATTAATAGTCATATGAAAGAGCAGACAATTTTACATAAGCCTATGCAAAAACAATTCACTCAAAACACCTATACTGATAGAGAATTGCCTTCAAATACAACGGGTGAATGTCCCGTTTTCGCTGATTTTACCCATATATGTTAGGAAAATCAAACATCTCGAACGCCTTCATTATCTATCTTCATCGAACTTTATTCAATTTATTTGATAAAATGCTTAAGAATTATTCTATTATTTAGATAATCAACAAAATAGTTTATCAACTTTTCCCTGAGATAAATTAGGTTGAATAAAAAATAAGATTAGGATATTTGGATATTTCATATATTTTATGTTTACTGATAAAGAAATTATTCTATTGAATAAAATCATTTCATTTATATTTAACATAGAAATAAAACAATCTTGAAATGGAATCACTATTCATTATGGAAGTGTTTTTTATTCTGTTCAATTTGAAATTAATTTGATGTTGATCTTAAATGAATAATCATATTTATAAAGATTTATTCTTGAATTAGTTCGAACTGTTTAATGTATCGATTGAATTATTTTCTCAATAAATTAATTCGATAGAAATTAAATAAAATTTCAATAATATTTATTTGAATTAAAAATAATATATTATTATTATTATTAAAGTAAAGATCATTTCGATGAATATTCGAACAATGAGGATGTGGGTGTGGTGTGAGTGTGGGTGGGGTGTCGGTGTGAGGTGGCGAGTGTGGGGTGTGGGTGTGTGGGTGTAGAATCTCTTTAATCACACGCACACTCACACTCATACCCCACACCCACACTCACACCTACCCCACAACCACACTCACACCCACACCCCCACCCGCCCCCCCACCCACACCCACACCCCACACCCCACACTCACCCACACCCTCAGTCCTGCGATGATTATCCTCATTTTTTGCATGAGAGTGTCTCTGTTGTAGATTTACTATCTGAATAAGGAAATTGTTTTAGATGCTAAACTTTTTGGTGTTTTCACAGCTCACTTGAGGCTATATACAAGCAAAGTTTCATTGAAATCGGTGATATCGTCAATTGGGTAAGGATGGTCTTCTCTTTCGTGCAATGATTCATAGGAATTCCCCATGAATATCTAGCGATCCCCTAGGAATCCCTATAAATTCCTAGCAACCCTGTCGGAATTCCATAGGAATCACTAGGAATCCCTAGAAATCCCTTGGAATCTTTATGAATCCTGGCGATCCTCAAGGCATCCCTATGAATCTCCATGAATTCCCTCGGAAGCTCTGAAGAATCCTTTAGAAATCTGTTCGAATTTTACGAATTCGAAGCAATCGCGTCGGAATCCGTCGAAATCCCTAGCAATCCCCCAGAATTCCTAGCGATTTGCAAGGAATCTGTATGAATCCCCTCGGAATTTCTATAAATTCCTAGAAATCTCCGAGAAATCCCTACGACTTCCTAGAAACTTCTTGAAATTCCTACGAATCTCGAGCGATCCGCAATAAATTCTGATGAACCCCTCAAAAGCCCCTGAGAATCCCGTAAAAATCTCTTGGAAATCCGATCAATCTCTAGAGATCCCTAGAAACCCCTTGGAATTCTTTCAAATCGTTATGAATTCCTAGCGATCCCCAACGAATCCCTCATAATCTCGATGAAATCCTACGAATGCTCTCGGAAGCTCCTCAGAATCCCCTAGAAATCTCTTGGAATTTATTTGTATCCCTAAGAATTTCTAGGAATTCGCTCAAAATCCTGCAGAAATCACTAGAAATCTACTGGAATCATTATGAGTCTCTAGCGATCTTCCAGGAATCCCTATGAGTTTGTAAGAACCCACTCGGAACTCTGACAGCATCCCTTTGGGCCCACTAGGAATCGCTAGAAATCCCTTGGAATTTCTTTGAATTTCTAGCAATCCCCTTGTAATCCCTAGGAAACCCTAGGCATCCGTATGAATCCCTTGTAATCCTCTAGGAATCCCTATGAATCTCTGGTATTGAACCTTCAGCTCAAAATCGAGATGAATCTGAATTATTTTATAATTCATTTACGTCATGGACTCGCTTTTGAAGGAAATCTTTGTTCTGCGCCTTTTTTTTTTACACAGAATACTGTATTTAGTGTTCTCTAGAGAACAGTCTGTTTGTCTGTATGTTGACTTGGTCTCTTACTCACCGTAGGTGGCAACACATCATATGCGTTAATTCACACACTCTCAAGGTAGCTTATATCTTCACTGACAGCTACTAGGTCAATAAGCTTTTATTTCTCTCTCCTCCTATAAGCAAAATAGTGAGTCTCTCCCTGTACGAGAAAAAATCAATTTCTCTTTCTCTTTCCCTACGAGCAAAATAGTGACGTTATCTGTTTCCTCTGTGAGAAAAAATAACTTAATAGCTACCTGTAAAAGAAAGCTTGGACTAACATTTTTCAATATTACCCTATGAAGATTTATTCATTTCTGTTGATTTTAATATCAGTGGATAGCTCCGTAAGAAACATTACGTATTGATAGAGATGAGTATCTCCATGGCAACAAGTCAACATGGGGTCCCTAACCTGTCCACATAATTTTTGAGCTTGGTATATTTGAATATAATTGTCATCTACCCTTAAAGGAAAAAAGTAAGAAAGAAAGAATTACAATTGACAGTGACAATAAATTTGCAATTTTTCCAAGGATTATTTATCGTTTTTTTATCTATCTATTTCAGCTGGAATCGTTGAAAACAAGTCCAATGAACTTTTCTCAATATGAACACTAGTTTTAACAATATTTCTTAATTTTCTAATGGAATTAAATAATAGTTAATTTTCTACCAGAATTTTAAAAAATATTTTCGTGTATTTCAATTTCCATTCTAAAACGGTTCCGTGAGTTTTGAGTTTTCAATATTGTGTTTGCTACTTTACACTGCCTTCTAGCTTTTACAATCGCTAGTACGAGTTTATCGTATGACTCTTGTATAAGATTGGAAATCTTTTTTTTGTCACTTTCAATTGTAGCATATATATCCTTTATTTTTCTTCTAAGAGTCGATGAAAATTATATCCAATTATACCGATGCGTAGCGTTTTTTACAGGCTATTGACTGATATTAGAATCAAAAGAAATGAATAAATCTTATGAGAACAGTATTGAAAAATGTGAGTCCAAGGTTTTTTGCAAACACGTGTATCTCTTTCCATCTGCAAGAAAAAATAAATGTATCTCTCTCCCTTTATGAGAAAAACAAATTTGTATTTCTCTCTCATCCCGATCTACAAATATATAAAGATGAAACACCACTGTAGGACCATACCATTTACATACTTGCTTATATTTATCTATCACTTTCTCCTTCAAGCGTCGAACAGCAAGAAACGACAATGCAGAAGATCATTCAAACGCTTTATTTGGTCGCCCTTTCGGTGTTGGTAGCCACAATTTACATGGCAGAAGCGGCGGCAATTGAAAGTGATAACGGCAATGACTTTCTCAATCATTTGCGCAACAAACCTACCGTTTGTTCATTTACAACAACAAACTACTTCAAGCACCAAAACACACCTCATCAACCAACACACCACAGTATTTGAACCAATATCTCAGTGTTGTTCATTTACCATTCTACTAACACCTACACCAGAGCTGTAAGGACCTGCCATTCATTAAACGCAGTAACTGAAGGAAATCTTCATATTTACTCATTTGTCCTCTGTTTTTCAATCATGCTAAGACTTCAAATATATGGTTCGAATCGACCAAAATAATTCAAAAGAACCTTCCACCGAATTGTATTCTTCCATCATGTGTTCCTCGACCATATACTCAACTTCAAAAATATGCTTCAAATCGAGTAAAATAGTTGAATAGAATCTTGTTATGAATTATTCTTTCATCATGTGTTCGCCAATCATGAAATGAACTTCAAATATATGTCTTCAATCCAGCAAAACAGTTCAATAGAATCTTATTATGAACTATTCTTCCACCACGTGTTCGTCGATCAAGTAACGAATTTCAAATATATTCTGCAAATCGAACAAAATAGCTGAGAAGAGTCTTCCTATGACTTATTCTTTCATCATGCATTCGCCAATCATGAAAAGAACTTTAAATATATCCCCCCGATCGGAGTAAAATTTGTTAAATTTCGTCTTTTTTTCCATGATATTTGTTTTTCGTTCATCTTGATTTCCTCGATAATGAAATGAACTTCAACTATATGCTGGAAATCGAGCAAAACAATTGAATAGAATCTTGATACGAATTATTCCTTCATTATGTGTTCGATCATGTAATGAAATTCAAACATATGCTTCTAACCGACTAAAATAATTGAATAGAATCTTCCTACGAAGTATTCATCCATCATGTGTTTGTTCTTCATGCAATGAACTTCAAATATATATTCCAAACGAGCAAAATCAGTTGAATAGAATCCTTGTATGAATTATCCTTCCATCATGTTTTCGTTGATCATGTAATAAACTTCGAATATCTGCTTCGAATCGAATCAAATAGTTCCATAGAATCTTGTTATGAATTATTCTTCCATCATGTGTTTCCCAATCATGTAATAAATCTCCAATATATATGTCAAATCGACCAAACTAGTTAAATAGAATCTTCTTATCACTTATTCTTCCATCATGTTTTCGTCAATCATGTCATGAACTTTAAATATATGCTTCGAACCGAGTAAAATAGTTGAATAGAATCTTAGTATGAATTATTGTTCCAACATGTGTTCATCGATCATCTAATGAACTTCAAATATATGCTTCGAATCGAGTAAAGTAGTTGAATAAAATCTTTGTATGAATTATTCTTCCATCATATTTTCGTCGATCATGTAATGAACTTTAAATATATACTTCGAATCGACTAAAATAGTTGAATAGAATTTTGTTATGAATTATTCTTCCATCATGTGTTCGTCAATCATCTAATGAACTTCAAATATATGCTTCAAATCGAGCAAAATAGTTGAATACAATCTTAATATGAATTATTCTTTCATCGCGTGTTCGTCGATTATGCAATGAACTTTAAATATATGCTTCTAATTAGCCAAAATAAATGAATAGAATCTTCCTATGACTTATTCTTTCATCATGTTTTCGTCGATCATGTAATGAACTTCGAATATTTGCTTCGAATCGAGTAAAATAGTTGAATGGAATCTTAATATGAATTATTCTTTCATCATGTGTTCGTCGATTATGTAATGAACTTTAAATATAGGCTTCTAATCCACCAAAATAATTGAATAGGATCTTCTTACGAATTATTCTTCCATCATGCGTTTGTGGATCATCTAATGAGCTTCAAATATATACTTCGAAACGAAAACCATACTTGAATAGAATCTTGACAAGAATTATATTCTTCCATCTTATATTCATCGATCATGTAATGAACTGCAAATATATACTTCTAATCGAGCAAATTAGCTGAATAGAAGCTTCTTATGAATTATTCTTCCATCATGTGTTCGTTGATCATGTAACGAACTTCAAATCTATGCTTCGAATCGAGTAAAATAGTTGAACAGAATCTTCTTATGAGTTGTTCTTTCATCATGTTTTCGTCGATCATGTAATGAACTTTGAATATATACTTCGAATCAAGTAAAATAGTTGAATAGAATCTTAGTATGAATTATTCGTCCATCATCTGTTTATCGACCATGTGATGAACTTCAACTATATGCTCGAAATCGAGCAAAACAATTGAATACAATCTTGATACGAATTATTCTTTAATTATGTGTTCGATCATGTAATGAAATTCAAATAAATTGTTCCAACCGGGCAAAATACTTGAATAGAATTTTGGTCCTGTCAATTATTCTTCCATCATGTATTGGTCTATCATGTAAAGAACTTCAAATATATGCTGCGAATCGAGTAAAATAGTTGATTAGAATCTTAATATGAATTATTCTTTCATCATGATTTCGTCCATTATTGAATGAACTTTAAATATATGTTTCAAATCGAAGAAAATAGTTGAATGGAGTCTTCCTATGAATTATTCGTCCATCATGTATTCGCCTGTCATGTAAAGAACTTGAAATATATGCTTCGAATCGAGCTAAATAATTGAATAGAATCTTCAAAAGAATCATATGCTTCCATGGTGTATTCATTGATCATGTAATGAAGTGCAAACATATGCTTCAAATCGAGCAAAATAATTGAATAGAATCTTCCTATGAGCTATTCTTCCGTCATGTGTTTGTTGATCATGGAATGAACTTCAATTATATGGTCGAAATGGAGCAAAACAATTGAATAGAATCTTGATACGAATTATTCGTTCATTACGTGTTCGATCATGTAATGAAATTCAAATAAATGCTTCTAAGCGGGCGAAATACTTGAGTAGAATCTTATTATGAGCTATTCTTCCACCATGGATTCGTTGATCATGTAACGAACGTCAAATAAATGCTTGGAATCGAGTAAAATAGTTCAATAGAATCTTCTTATGAATTATTTTTCCACCATGTATTCGTCAATAATCTAATGAACTTGAAATATATGCTTCAAATCAAGGAAAATAGTTGAATAGAATTTTGCTATGAATGATTCTTCCATCATGTGTTCGTCAATCATTTATATCACTCCAAATATATGCTTCGAATTGAGTAACGTAGTTGAATAAAATTTTGCTATGAATTGTTCTTCCATTATGTATTCGCGGATCATGTAAAGAGCTCGAAATATATGCTTCGAATCGAGTAGAATAGTTGAATAGAATCTTCAAAAGAATTATATTCTGGCGTCGTGTATTCATCGATCATGTAATGAACTGGAAATATAGGCTTCGAATGGAGTGAAATAGTTGAATAGAATCTTGATATGAATTAGTCTTCCATCATGTGTTTGTCGATCATGTAATGAACTTCAAATATATGCTTCGAATCGAATAAGATAGGTGAATAGTATCTTCTTATGAATTATTCTTTCATCATGTATTCGTCAATCATCTGAATGAACTTCAAATATATGCTTCAAATCGATGAAAATAGTTGAATAGAATCTTCTTATGAATTATTGTTCCGTCATGTGTTCGTCAATCATCTAATAACCTAAAATATATGCTTCGAATCGAGTAAAATAGTTGAATAAAAACTTGCTATTAATTATTTTTCCATCATGTATTCATCGATCATGTAATAAACTGCAAATATATGCTTCTAATCGAGGGAAATAGTTGAATGTAACCTTTGTAGGGATTATTCTTCGATCATGTGTTGGTGAATCATCTGATTAATCTCAAATATATGCTTCGAGTCGAGCAAAATAGTTGAATAGAATCCTCTTATGAGTTATTCTTCCATCATGTTTTTGTCGATCACGTAATGAACTTGAAATATATACTTCGAATTGAGTAAAATAATTTCATAGAATCTTGATCGGAATTATATTCTTCCATCATATGTTGGTCGATCATGTAAAGAACTTCAAATATATGCTTCGAATCGAGCAAAGTAGTTGAATAGAATCTTTGTATGAATGATTGTTCGATCATGTGTTCATCGATCGTTAATGAACTTTAAATATATGCTTCTAATCGACGAAAATAATTGAATAGAATCGTCTTATGAACTATTCATTTGTTAGTTGGTCGTCGAAGATAGCTTCAAGTGCATTCATCATATCCTCGAAGTGCCAAGAATATTTGAATAGTCTTGTGGCAAATAAGGCAGGTATGTTGTGTCAATATATTGTTTCGATGATAATTCATTAAGAGAATGTCGCCGATGTTTTACTCATCATTCGTACATTCTTCTTTGAGATTATCATTTCAAGTACTTTATAGTACTGAACTAATACGCTATTTTTTTCTTTGTAGGAAATATGACACACACATCTACACCGAAAAGCCACTTTCCCATCATATTATTCCCATCATGGAACATTATCCGTTAGTTAGTTTTTTTTTCTGATATTCTCGCCTGGTTTACTTTTTTCTCTCATATTGTCCACTACTTTTCGAGGTGGCGGCAAGTTCTTATCTTCTGAAAATTCAAACAAATCGATCACGAATAATTGCATGGAAATTCATTTTGTAAAGATAAACATATAGGCTCAGGAAGTAGATATCTACTGTTGGATTTCGTTAGGAAATTCATTTGTATACATATGTATCAATGATAAATTTCAGTTTGGTCTAATTTAATTTGCTTATCCAATTGCAAAATACTGAGATGGTGTGATGGTACACTATAGACATCAATTGATTGCTACTATGTAATAATTGTTTAGGAAAAATGAAAACATGTAACACTATTTTGTCACAATTTTTATTATTACAAGAATCTGTGAGACATGTTGCTCATATGAGTCAAAGATAACCATGTGCATCTATAAAGAAAATGTTTATTCTTGTCATTGGTCTCAGCGTCTTTCATATATCACGTATTTTTTTTCATTTTTTTCACGGAACTAAGAAAGGGTGTGGCTGTGGGTGGGGTGTGAGGTGTACGTGTCGGTATGGGTGGGGCGCGGGTGTGGGTGTGGTGTGCATGAGAACAGTACTCGCACCCACACCCACACCCTCATTTTTGTATTTATCTTAAAAGGGATGTTCACATATATGCATTAGCATTTTTATTTATTCGAAGACATTGATTCTGTGTTAATATTTCTAACTTTTCAGAGGTTAAACAGGAGATGTTTGCAGGACTGTTCGGATCGCACATCAATTTTCTATTTTGAATAGACATCTTTAATCAACATTCTTACTATAATAATCATCGAATTAGTTGACAAATATGTATGTATCTACGAAAGATCTAAGATTGACTTTATGTGTAATGGGGAGTCTCGAGACTTTGGCAAAAGCATTATATCATGGAATGATTATACTATATTAACAAATCCCCTAATAGTTAGCAGTGGTTTGCAATTTTTGCATTTAAGAATTTGGTTGAAAATGAACAATTCAGTGAATAAACATAAAGTACCGTTGAATTTGAAATTTGTCTCGTAGAAAGGTTTGACGTCCTTCTATGAAGTTCAAGTAGTTCATGTAACAATGAGAATCATAGAAGAGAAGGATTCTATATAGTCTAATTCATCCGATGGAATTAAATACAATATCGATGAAAAGTCTTTATGATGCATTATTAGTTGAAGTATTTGTATGAATTCTTATTTATGAATAAAAAAAATTATTATTAATATTAGCGACTGAATGATCATTAACTGAAATTATGAGTTTAGATTGAATATAAAACTAATGCAAATGATATACTCTTATTTTTAACCTTTAGTTTGGTTGATCATATTCATTATGTCGGGTATAATATGTAGAGAACACACCACTCACGCTCGACTAAATAGTTCATCAATGTGATCTTGATAACATTAATAAGAAAGTATTTCCTGAATAGTTCTTGTAGATATATGTGCATTCTTCTTAAAAGAGTCATCAATACCTCCTTGGATGTCTATTGAAGATTTTCAAGTACTTTTGATGAAAAATGTTAGAAATAGTAATTCATAAGTTCTATTGTATAGATGTTTTCATCTTAATGATAATGCCGAAACATTTTTGACAATTTTCATAATGAATATTTATTATTCAAGAAATAAATCATATCTTTTTTTCTAGAAAATTTTATTTAAAAAAAAATTACAATTGTTCAAATCAAAGCAATCAATTCTTTTATTATTTTTGCTTTTTTCGTTAGAAACAAAATTTTCTATTAAATAAAAAATTAGTTTTCAAGTCACACAGTAAATAATAAAAAAACAACTATTTGAAAAAGAAAAAAGAATTTTTAATTGAAATAAAACAATAAAAAGAGAATTGAGTTTCGAATAATTTTGTAAAAGAGCATCCAAAAAAAATTAGTCAAAATATGTTTCCATAGAATTTCAATTACAATTCAACAATGATTTGTTGTGTTTGACCGGCCCGCCTTGTCGTTGTTGTCCTCATGGTTGTCCTCCCCCTTCAACTTGACAAACATCTTCGACTTACCACTGAAGATTGATGTTTTTTTATCAGTGGTAAGAAAAAAAAAATGAAATTCTCTTCAATTTAATTGCATCTTTGGTTTAATGTAAAACAGTTTTCTTTTCCTTAAAAGAAAAAAAAAAGACTAAAAACTGTCGGGTTGTTATTGACAGCGATATTTTTGTTGTCGAATAAATGCCGATAGACATTGATAGTGAGCATGTTCTTGATGTTGTTGCGTTCGTTCTTGTTCTTGAATAGGATGCCAAAGAAATCCATCAAGAAGAAAAAGGACAAGCGCAAACAGTTCTTTTTCTTCTTCTCTACGACGTTTTTTTTGTCACATATATTTTACATCTATTCATTCTCACTTTCTAGCGAGAAACAACACCAAGATTAGTAACAAATCAGATGTATAGTTGTCTTTTATTCTGAATAGTTCATCATGGAAATATCAATCTATTTGTTATAATCAATATGATTTGTTGATTGTGAGTTATATGGATGACCACATTTTGACATACAACGTTCTTTCTTTTTTTTTGTTTTGATTATGGACAAATAACTTTAAAAAGTAGTTATATGTTTCTTTTACAATTTAGAAATATTTGTTTAAACAGAGAAAAAAAAAGGTTTTCTTGTTTTTTTAAAGCAATATAGTTGGTTGTCAATAGCAAGATAAATAAGATTTATTTTGGAACTTTCTCTTTTTATTTGTTTTAATGAAACAAAAAGGAAAATAAAATCATCTTACGAGGGAACATATTTAAGTGTTCCCCTGAGAAGAGGTTTAAAATCATTCTATTTGATAGAGACCTTGATGAATATCTCTAATATGGATGTCTTAGGTGCTTTCGTTTAGATATGAAAAAATGGGAGAATCAAGCTTTTTCATTTTTATGCCGTTTCCGGCTATGAAAGCTGGAACAATTTTCCACATATGTAAGATTTTCAAAGAATAATCAATGTTTTTCATTGACCCAACATGACGAAAACATTTATTCGTCACAAAATGATGACATCTTGAATGTGTTTTGTAACTTTTTTTGTTGTTTTGAATACTGAATAATTGCCCCTCAAGAATGTTTCCAGTGCTCATCATGAGAAACATCTATATCATCTTATGTCGGGTAAAATAGTCTGTAAATGGAAATACAGTGGTAAAAAAGATACTTATGGCATTCTATACAGCGACAGTAAAACAGTAGTTTACTACCGCATATTTTACGCAAGTCTATATGAACATAATACGATCTATAATACTATGTAAGTTTCATAGGATAAAATATAATGATTCAGAAGTAATGGAAAAAATTTTGAAGCCTTTAGTCACGAAATATTAAGTGATTTCACTGGAAATAAGTCAAATATCACCGCATTAGCTCTCGTTTTGCTTTTATTGCATAGTATAAGAGCCATATTAGTTCTGCTACTTGACAATAATTATTCTTGATACATTATTAGGAAGGGATGTAATACTATTATTTCTGATAGATATATGTCTATTTCATGTCACATTCCGTCCATTTTTGACGGCTTTTTATGAAAAAATTGATTATTTTGCATATCTTACATTGTGGAAAATTGTTCCAACTTTCATAGCCGGAAACGGCATAAAAATGAAAAAATTTAATTCTCCCATTTTTTCATATCTAAACGAAAGCACCTAAGACATCCATATTAGAGATATTCATCAAGGTCTCTATCAAATAGAATGATTTAAAACCTCTTCTCAAGGAGACACTTAAATATGTTCCCTCGTTAGTGTTGTAACCGTTTTTCTTTCTTATTCTTTACTGTTGACTGATTAGATTATTCATACAAGAGGTACATTTTTTTTTGTTCTGCTATTTGTATGCCGTGTTAAACAGAAACCACTAAAGTAAACATAACCTTGAAAACTAAGGTATAAAAACATCGACATCAGTCTGTTTCCTCATTCTTTTTTTTTCTCATACACACGAAAGGCATACCTGGCTTCAACATAATCATCAACAGATACAGATTTCGAAAATTTTGGTCACAAAGTCTATTTAACTGTTAGCCAAAATAATAAAAATCAAAATGTATTTCTTTCACCAGCAAGTATTGCTCTTGCTATGTCTATATGTGCAGCTGGTGCTCAAAATGAAACACTAAATCAAATATTACATGTTCTTGATGCAGCATCAACAGAACAATTAGCAAAAACAGCTAAACTAATCATGCGTATATTTTCTACTGTTGATAATGATACACAAGTTAAATTTAAATTAGCTAATCGTCTTTATGGACAAAAATCATATAAGCTTCAACAAGATTATTTAAGTCTTGTTCAAAATTCTTTTAAAGCTGATATCAAACTTGAAGATTTTGAAAATAATAGTGCAAATGTTGTTAAAACAATCAATGGATGGGTTGAAGAACAAACAAATAGATTAATCCAAAATTTACTCTCAGCAAATGATGTAACACGTGATACACGATTGATTATTGTAAATTGTATCTATTTCAAAGTGAATATTAGTTTTAATCAAATTAATAAAATTTCTTTTCTTTTTTTTCTTTATTGAATACATAATAGGGTACATGGGTGAAAAAATTCCATGAAAATTTAACAGATCAAAATGCTGACTTTCATGAGGCTAATGGTAAAATATCAAAAGTAAAACTTATGCATCAAAACAAAACATTTAGCTATGCTGAAAACGACGATTTAAATGTACAAATTACTCATTTAACATATCAAAGTGATAAACATGATGTTCAATTTGTTTTTGCTGTAATTTTACCAAAACGAGGTACTTCTTTAGATGAAGTTGAACAAAAATTAGCATCAAAACCAGATTTAATGAGAAGAGTGTTAAATGAAGAAGGTGCAACAGGAAAAGAACTTCTTCTATATTTGCCAAAATTTAAAATGGAAGCAAAATTTGAATTAAATGATGTTCTTATACAACTTGGAATGATTAATGCATTTGATGGAAACAAAGCAGATTTTACTGGTATGGTCAGTGCACAAGATGATCCAAGTGGTTTATGTATTAGCAAGGTAAAAAAAATTATACATCAGAGAATGTAAATCTTTTGACAATATAAAATTGTAGGTTATTCATAAAGCATTTATTGATGTGAATGAACTTGGTAAGTTTAAATATTTTTCTAGAATATTTGATTGATAAAGACGAGTAGTAAGAGGAGTAAAAGAGATGACTTCTTATATCTATCTTGTAAAGATTCTTAAACAATTCAGGTGGTTATGTTAGATTCGTAAAAATTTGAAGTTGATTTAATTGCGATTTCGGGTCACGAATATTTATTAAGCAAACGTCAACCATTAACCTTTGCATATAAATCTTTTAATTTTCATCTTTTTCAAAAACGAAGCTGGACTATAGAGCATAAAAAACTCCTGTTCTCACACATATTCAATATTATAAGGACTAAGAATGTCAAGTCAGTTGCCGTCAAAGTCTTCAAAAAAAATTGTTCTTGAGATAGTTTCACGATATCGAGCATCTCGCTTTTAAATGATAAAATATAAACAATAATAGTTCACATATGTGTTCAAGTTGTCAAGAGGCGATTGTTCCCTCTTCTTTGATGAATATCTCATGTGAACATAATGATCACAAGTTAAAAGTTTCATCATAGGTTTTCCACTACGACTGATATAAAGAATTTAAATTGAGTGAGGAGTTCTTAAATTATTTTTTTAACTCAATAAAACCAGCGAAACATGACAGAAAGGACTGAAGAGTTTAATTGAAATTCTTCTGTAAACAAATAGAGAATATTAATTTACAATATTATGCAATAGGAGGAAAATATGTTCTTTATCTGTAAGCTGATGTCACGCACATTATTATATATGTAATTTCATTCTTTTAATTTTGAAATATCTTAGAAAATCTGAACTCTTCCAATTGTTTATTCTTTTTTTCTTTACAAAAATCACCAACACCGGGTTCCTCATTTATGTAAGACCTATAAAAAGACACCAAATAGTAGCAGATATAAATCTATAGCGTTCAAAGTTGTTCATCCCTCGCTTAGTGTATGATACAAAATCTCAAAGATTTTACTACTTTCTTTCTGGTGAAAAATTTTTGTCGTGGGTCATTGGACACGGAGTTTCTTAATAAAGTAATAAAATTTTATTTTATGCGCCATTAATCTTTTTATATACTTTTCTTGAAATTTGATATTATTATTTCTGCGACCAATAAGTTCTTTTGTTGAGTTAAGTACAGAAATCATAAAAATGAACGAATCAGATGTAATCTTATGAATATTATACACATAATGGTATACTCGAAAGTCTTACATGAAATACTACCATTAGAATTAAGAGAAAGACTTTCTTATATTGTTAAAATGACATTTTATATGCCACCAAAATCTTTCAAGAAACATCCGATATGAGTTTCTATGGTGATTCTGACATGACTATTTTACTTTCAGTTGTCTTCGCTCAAGTAAGTTACTTAGTTAGAAAAATATTCACAAAGATTAAGTTCATTCTTTTTATACCTTAGTATAAAAAATTAGTAAAAGTTCTTAATAAATCTATGATATCGATGTTAAGTCAGAACTGAAGATTCTTCGATTTTTTTTCATGTATAATTTTATTTAGGTTCAGAAGCAGCAGCAGCTACAGCTGTTATAATGGACCGTTGTTGTGCATTCAGACCACAGAAAGAGCAGCCTATTGAATTCAAAGCTGATCGACCATTTTTATTTTTCATTCGTGAAAGTCGACAAAATATTGTTTTATTCAGTGGCAAGTTTGCTTCACCACCAACACCTTCATAAATGAACTATGACCATGGTTTTTCATATATCATATACGGACGTTTATCATTAATACACAACATCCTTTTTTCTTGAAACTTTATGCATTAGATAGCTCATGTAAAGTTAGTTTTACACTTGTATTCTAAGCCAAGATTATCTCGCACTAACAATAGAAAGAAAAGAAAAAACAATAATTATTTTTATTACGCGATGGTGTTATAAACATTTACTTTTTCCTCGCACTCTCAGTACAACATTACAAAGAACAGAAGATAAATTCTTGTGCCATCTAACATACAATTAATACGTAATTGTCAATTGGGTATATATTGAGAAATTTCGGTAAAAAACTTAGTAAGTTAAATGGGTCAAATTGACTTTATATGCAAATAACAGATTTTCGAATTGACGATTTCTTGCCGATATATGTAAAATTGAAGTCAACTGAGACACAATGATCTTTGTTGATCACATTGTTAACAGTTTATTCGAAATGATGATGAAGAAAAACGGTAACAGTTTCTATTACATAATTAAAAAAAAAACAATGATTTTTTTTTCATCTAAATGAAAACATTTTCAATGAATTATCAGCTCCTCCTGAAAGAATCAATTGATCAATCGACCAATCAACACATAAAACACGATCTTCATGTCCTTGAAGATCATAAAGAGGAGCTTTTAATGAATGTGTATCCCATCATTTAACTAATGAATCATATGAACCAGATACAAATAAATATTCAGATTTTCTTGACCACATAACACTTGATACCTATTGACTATGTGATGAATATCTTGATCGAAGAACATATCCTTCTGAAATAGGAAAATTTTGTTTTAAATTCGAATGATAAAAGTTTATCAAACCTTGAAGACGTGTATCATAAAGACGAATAAATCAATCAGTAAAACCGCATATTAATAAACCATTAACTGATGATACATCAAGTGAGAGAACAGCTTTTCCACATTTCTAAAAGAATGAAAAAGAAATAAATAATCTATAGAATTAAAAAGAAAAAACAAACAAACAAAAGTTTGTGTTGATTGTATTGTATCCATATTCCACAATTTAATTGTTTGATCCCATGAAGCAGAAACAAGTTCATTTGATGACATCCAAGCTATTGATGAGACATTTTCATTATGAGCATTTATTGTCAATCGACATTCCTATTTCATATTTCAATAATTTATTTAATCGATGTGTAAAAAGTCTTTGTACACAATGCATCTTTCACTTATCGGCTGTACGGGACAATCAAACGAAGTCAGTTAGAATAAGAATTTCATGCTCTTTATTAATATATATGCAGAATTTTTTTCGATTCGATGAGAGTAAGTTTTCGAAGGGAACCAAATATGTCATTTGTACATTGATTAAAAGTGCCTCAATTTTAATTATAAAAAAGTCTTTTTATTCACTAGTTTGTAAAATGAAGTTTACTCTAAAAAATAAACAGCTTTCCACACATTGTTGAAAATCATTCGGGTCTATTGTATGGTAAACATCAAAAACCAATTTTGCTTTGAAATAAATGTGGAAACCACGGATTTAAATCCGAGAGCTATGTGTACTTCAAAAAGTGAATGAGACAGATGAGTCGTTCTAGAATGTGGGAATATAAAAATTATCCTGGCAAACTTTGTCTATAAACACTCGATTTCTATTGGATAGTGCTCAATCAATAGGATTTTGGAGTGAATACAGCTCAGATTTAAACTCTTCATCTTGATTTACCCTAACGAAAGTCGTTTTTCCTATAACTTGATTTTTATTGGTTACTGATCAACCAATGGGATTTCGAGACGAATGGAGCACAGATTCGAGTTCTCCACCCCAGAAAACCTCGAACTATCATATCTGTGATCGGAAGATAGAGCTCGAATTGTGTATCAATTAGAGCGTGGACAACAACAGAACCGAATTCCGTTTAATTATCTTTACGATAGGTGAGTTAGCTTTCTTGTTTCCTTATATTTTATATACCATTTTGTAGCTCGTGAAATTCTCTATCGAATGGTATACAATAGTTGGAGTTTTATTTGACTGTGATAGGAAAAGTTTTTTACGAAAGTGGAGATAGGTCGATCTTTGCATAGCGAAGCATATGGAAAAATGACTATATTGGCAATAACTCAGCAACGGCTCGGCCAATCATTCTCATCTTCGAACTAGACCGAGATATTGTTGAGACTAAACTGTGTAGAAAATTTCATCGCGATTGGACTCTCCTTTCAAAAGTTATCGTGTAAATGGACGGACGGACACACCGACCGATTCTAGAGTGTACTCACTTTTTGAGTACACAATAAAATTGATTACTATTTCAACTTAATTAAGTCTGCTGAAAAAGTTAAGAACGTTAATGAAGTAGAAAATTAATAATCACAGTTGATAGTTTTAACTCGGGTTGAAAGTTCGCTTTGTTTCATAATGAACAAAGATAAATATAATATTATAGTCGAATTTAAAATGCTGATTATTTGCTTTCTTTTAGTTGTCTACGGTACGTTCAAGGCGTTAATTACGAGTTATGATTGTGATCATGACAATCCTAATTTGGCTCTTTTCAAATATGACAAAAACAAATCCCAACGACTCTCGTACTTGGCAGATGTCAATATGAAGACTGGCAAGAGAGAAGAGTGGTGCATACGCGGTTATTATGACGATACAATTCAGTTGCATCCTGTTTGTAACTCTCCCGGATTTGCATATGAAATTTTCTTTCATGAATTTATTTGAAATCATCGTCGTTATCTTCAAGGACGCAAAATGTAGTGTAGTGTAGTTTCACAATAATTATTTCTTAATCTTTTCTTTCGAATAAAATGGGATTCATGTACGCTGAATAGTCACTCTTTCAATCGAAAAACAGACCGATCTGTAAGTATTAGATACAGATTGATTTGTTTTTCCTCAACTCTTGCTTTTTCGCAACAGATCTTGTACCGAATTGCGAAAGTGAATTTAATTGTAAAAGTACAGAAAAATCGGATCACTATTTTCAGAGTGAGTGTATAGAGGAGAAATGACTCAAACAATTCATACGACATATTTCAGCTTTTTTAGAAGTTCTTATCAGATATTTTTAGAATTATAACTATATTAATTAGTGCTAAATAATATTGATAATCAATGAAGATATTCAATATGAACATAGTAAATTCAAACCATATACCAAATAACCAACAATGAATGACCGCACTTCGCATTTTATATTATCATCATTAAATAGGTTTTATTAAAAGCAAAAAAATGTACCATAAGATGCAGCCTGAAAATCTCTATAACCTGCACAGAAAAGTTTTTTTTTTATTTGAGCGCGTTTTGTCTTCAATAATAAGCAAAAATCTGTGAGATCAATTTTTAACGTTTCGAGCGGTGTCATTTTTTGGTATACGATGAATTTCTTTTTCTTATTTCATATTTTCATTATCTAATATATTTTACCAAAAAAAAAACTGAAATGTACTACAGAATGCACCGTGTAAAATTCTACAAATTACAAAGAAAAGTTTATTTTATAAATCCACCTTTTGTTTTCAAAATGGACAAAATTCTGTGCGATCAGTTTTCGATGCTACGAAGAAGATCGTTTTTCTGGTACACGACGAATTCATTTACTAATTTCATCAGTTAATGAGTCATAATTTTGAAGTTTATCCCATTGTATACGTTTCGTAATGGCATCCCACATGTATGAACGTCTTACAGTAAGCACATACATTTCAGTATTTTCGCATACTCGTGTCTTATTTTTTCCTTTGTGTAAGTTCATCAGTTAGAATAGAGAGAAATAATTATTCTTTTACATGTTCATTTCTTTTTCTTCTTGCACAAGTCATTGAGTTACAATAGAGAGATAGATAAATACCGTAATATTTTACTTATTAGCATCCAATCTCGTGAAGAAGTGCCAGATAATTTTGAGTTCGATGAAATTTATATTAAAAAATCAACATATTTTTCTGATTGTAGAAGTGTGAGATGCAGCATCTTCGAATCGCAAACTATTCTTGAGATATGAACTAAAATGAATTATAAAGGGTGCTAGTTTTGTAGATACCTCGGAAATGTCTTTGGAGAAGAAATCGGTTCAAATATAATTACAATCAGAAAATTTAATTTAATTTTCTATGAAAATTTCATCTTGCCATTTTGCGTTTCAATCGATTCAAAAATTCATTATTATTCACATGTGATCACAGATTATATTTGTCTGTTATTTTTCCATCTACACATTAGTGCATTATAAAAGAGAGAGATAGAGAGGTAGGTTTTTTTATATATTTGTTTTCTTTTTTTTTGTCATTGTGCAAGTCTATACATAAGAATAGAGAGACAGATATTTAGTCTTTTACATATTCACTTCTTTTTTTCGATTAATACGTGAATACGGTATGATAGAAACACGCATAGTTAGTGTTTGATACACAGTAGAATGCAAAAATTCTTGTCCCTTGTATAGACCATCTTTCTGATAGCATACTTTTAGAAGCGTTTGAAAGATTGTTCGGAGAACTTTGTGGGAAGCAAAAGGAGGTCAATATATATTTGTATAAATCAAAGGTCATTATAAACAATCTATAGTTGCAGAGAAGATGACTCAGCAACGAAATCCTACTTAGTTAAAAATTATGGTGTGAACTCATTTGCACTCCTGTAATAATTGACTATCGATATTTCACCGGCAATGCCTGCCTGACGAAGCTCTTCTTTTTGACTGTGGAACGACATACGCCAAGTTCAAAGAACACAGTACAATTGAGGGTAAGCGCCGTTTTAGATCATTTTGGTCAGTCTCTCGGAATCATTGCTGCCAAGAAGGAGAAACTACTTCGATGAATTCAATGAAATAATAATAGCCTGATCGACAATTATATGCTGAAGAGTAATAAAGGGTGTTACCTAAGTTCTGATCCCAAATTGTTAATGATAGTTTTAATACTTTTTCTTGAGATAGAGAGCTGAAATTTTCATCACATCTATATCTAATCAAGATCTTTAATTTCTAAAAGTTTCAGCTCTCTAGCTATAACTGATGATGAAATAATCACCGAGATTGAAATAAATAAAAAAATACAAAAATGGGTCTCTCATGATAACTGAGAATAAATTGTTAATAATAGTTTTAATACTTTTTCTTAAATTAGAGAAATGAAATTTTTATCACATATACGCCTAATCAAGATCTTTTATTTCTGAAAGTTTCAGCTCTCTAACTATAACTGACGATGAAATACATATATAAATACATAAAATTTTTACTTGATTTTTGTATTATTTTCACTGTCAAAATAAAATGACAAGAAACCGAGTAACAAAATTTATGTATTCACCGATGTATTTCACCATTAGTTACAGCTAGAGAACTGAAACTTTCAGAAATAAAAGATCTTGATTAGGCGTATATGTGATAAAAATTTCATTTCTCTAATTTAAGAAAAAGTATTAAAACTATCATTAACAATTTGGGATCAGAACTTAGGTAACACCCTTTATGAGTCAACCTTACTATGCTCAAATTTTTTTAGATAACCTCATATCCACATCAGCAGAAGATGATGAGTCTACAAATCCTAGTTGATTAGCGAGAAATCACTCTCAATAAGAAAATGCATGAAATGATCAGATGAACATCGCGTAAACTCGAAGTTAATTCAATGGAAAATCTATCGACAATCATCGGACGTCGGCTTCAATAAATGGAAACCATCAAATCTTGATTAGTTCAGCGAATTTCTACATAAAATACATAAGCAAATCGATTTAGTTACTCTAAATGGTTTAACTGAGTCGGTGAGAGGAACATATTTGGCACTGATTCAGTCAAAGGATAAAGATATCAATGATCTATCGTTCTATTCTGGAAGCTTGCACTACACTCTATCTGTATATAAATTTCATTTGCCTACTCATCATATTCATCCGAAGAGCTACCGGAAATATTGAGGGCCAAAACTTTTGCACTCTGCTGTATATGTTTCTTTTTCTTCGTTATGCCAGTTAATGAGTTAAACTAGAAAGATAGATTGTTAGTCGGTTACATATTCATTTTTTCGATCTACAGATTAATGTGCTAAAGTAGAAAAACAGATAGTAAATCTTATACATATCCCTTTTTTTTCATTGTATAAAATTATGTATTAAAATTGAGACATGCAGTTAATGTTTTACATATTTGTTTCTTGTTGTTTCTTTATTATGCCAATTAACGAGTTAAGGACAGAGTCATAGATTTTTGGTCATTTAGGTGTCCATTTTTCTTGTTGGCTTAGATGCTAATGTATTATGACAGACAGACACACAGTTAGTCTTATACGTATGCGTTTCTCTTATCTTTCAATCTACAAGTTATTGCGTTACGATCAAGACATACGTAGTTAGGACTTACGTATTGGGTGTGGGTATTGACTGAGAGGAGATGGACACTCACACTCACACTCACACAAACACCCACACCGACACTCACTCCCTACCACAGCCTCACTTACACCCTACACCCATACCCTCCTCTTGACTGTGGAGAGGTGGGAGGGGGGGGGAGGGGGGAGGTGAAGCATTTCTGTTGAAATGGAACAATTTCTCGATTTTAGGGGATATTGTCCAGTCCTCAAAATTCTACCTTCTATACAGTCTTGGATCGTGCATGTATCTGGTCCTGTATAATTAAAATAACAAAACGCAATATCACTTTAGCATCTCTAAACAGTCCAACTTCTTCATTCTATTATTATAATTTCTAATTTGAACAAAGAACAAAGTACACCAATTTCTTTTTAGTAGTGCCCTCGACAAAGATGCATTGTTATGATCAGTTGTGTTTAAATCTGATGATTAAGAAAAGAGAAACAGCAGGATCACAACTTCGAGTTTTTCGTCGTACATTTGCAGATTCCCTTGTGGTAACATGAATAGAAAATACTGTTCATGCCTTTGGATAGCGTCTTGACAAACTTGATGTTGGAGGTGCATGAAATCGCCTCCAGATTAGATGTGAAAGAAAAATTTGCACAGTCATCCTCAATTGGGCAAAGAACACACAATGTTCAGCTTTTTGTAATGTCAAGTGAAGAAGGCAGTCATAGGCAAAACAACCATCGTCAATTGTACTGACATTTAAATTGTACTCAACCATCGTTAGAGGAAAAGAGGTTGGAGAGCAGATGTATAGAGTGGTGTGAGATGTTCTTTACGAAGATAACAAAATCTCTGTCTTTACTATTCTCTTTTCTTCACATGCAAACAGACTTTCTTTCCTTTTATCTGTATACAAAGTTGCAACGTGCTTTTTACTTTATTTTTTTTCTATAGACGAAACGACGTATGTTTATATTTCTGATTTTATGATCACTCATATTTTTAAAAGAAATTCCGACTATTGTATGTCCTCCTTTCTTGAAGTACTTTCAGATGTGTTAATATTATTATTTGTTTTTTGGCTATCTACACAGATTCGACTGACTCTACTCATTCAGAAAGTTAAATCAAAGATTTCACCAAATCATCGAACCTAATCATCCTGACTACTACGAGTGTGCTCGAGAAGAATTCCAAAGTTCTATGCATGGCTGAGCACGTGCCCATTCGGCGTCTTCACCTCGAGCCGCAAACTGGTACGAGCATCCTTCTGAAGCGCGGCCAAAGCCTACGCGTAATTGACGTGCAGGGTGAACAGGTCTCGGATCTCATCGCTTTCAATGCGGCAGACACGCGTGAATGGCTGTCGTCCGGCCGTAGCATTGATTACGCCAACACCATTTATTTTACCACCAGTCACACACTCTACTCTAATCGCAGCACACCGATGCTCATCATCACCAATGACACAGTTGGACGGCACGATTTCCTTTACACTCCGTGCAGTCCGGAAACGTTCAAAATCATTTATAAGCTGGAAGATGGCGACAAGCACCCAAGTTGCTTTATGAATCTGGTGAGTGCTCTCCGTGAGTACGGTATTCGGCCTGACGACATTCCGACAACGTTCAATATCTTTATGAACGTCGACGTTCTTCCGACAGGCGAGCTGGACTTAAAGGCGCCTCGTTCCCGCGCCGGAGATTACATTGAGTTCAGAGCCGAGATGGACCTCATCGTCGGTCTTACAGCCTGCTCAGCTGAAATATCGAACGGTGGCACATTTAAGCCGATCGACGCGGAAATATATGCAACTGAGACATTGATCTAACGGATGGTAGCAGACCTTTCTACAATTCTACTCAATGGAAATAACATTCATTCACTTTGACTCTCTGGTTATTAACAACTCGAAATACTTCATGCCCATCATTTTGCTAATTTAAAATCAACGGGGAATCAACACTTCGATACTTCGATGTTTTAGAGAACTCTGAAATATCGTATCTTACTTTGACTATGATTGATCATTGGGTTTTGCCTTTCAGAAACAGTCTATTAGCAGAAAAGGTTAAAGTACACAGCCAATTCAGATAGCCGATTGAAAGCAGCTGTTTCGAAACTGAAGCAGCGAAATAATCCAATTTGATTGAGATCATACACTTTCTTCAATATATGAAATGGTAAACCTAGTCAAGCTCTGTATAATTTCTTAATGTCTTTCGAATCTCTCCAAAATTGTGTCGTATTCGTCGAGAAAGAAATGCGAAACACTGACGAAAAAAAGAATAGTTCTGTATGGAACGCATTTTGATCCTTTTCGATTATGCTTAGTCTAATTAAATCGTATATACGCCGGAAAAAATACTTAGACTCTGTATTTTGAATATATTTTCATTCTAGTACTATACTTTTTAAAAGTAATTACATATATTCAAAGCCCGTAGAGTTTTCTATTATTCTATATAATTAGGTTATAGTTTAGGGTGTGGATGTGGGTGTGAGGTGTGGGTGTGAGGTGTGGGTGTGGAATTTCTTTAATCACACACACACGCACACCCACACCCCACACCCACACTCACACCCACCGCACACGCACACCCAACCCACAATCACACCTACACCCACACCCACACTCACACCTACACCCACATCCACACCCATGCCCACACCCCACCCGCACCCACACCGCACCCACAGCCACCCTAATACTTTATAGCAAAAAGGGGGGGCTGTGCAGTATGCACAGGATTTCGCTAGTGTACAATATAGCTCTAGTAAAATTTGAATTAAAATATGCGTCACTACAGTTCAACTCAACGAATTCATAGTTTAATCGATATTATACGTTTTAAACTGATGATGGAAAAGAAACTTTCTCTTAAAGTTTGATTCTTCTCAGTAAAATTGTAGGTAAGTTTCATTGGGTCTGTTACTTCATTGAAGCAAATCGCACATCGATGAAAGATGTCGACCATTCGTTCAGCGCACTTATAACAATAACCATGATGACCACACGGTAAAAGGCAGTAGTCACACTGGTTCATTACACATATAATGCAATTATTCGGCGTAGCATAGGTAGCATTCGTTACTGGTAATTCAAAATTGATCTTAGCTTGTGAATATTTCACGAGGTTTCTGTTGCATGCGTAACATATTCCATATTCATTCACAAAATTAATATTGAGACAGCACAAACAATGAAATCGGAATCTATATGTATATTGTTCTTGCATCATGTCTATTACATAAATATTACTATTATGAAAGAAGCTGATAAGTGCATCGTAGATCACTGATTTATCTTGTTCTCGTAAAAAAGCCTTGAGAGCATAGTCTCGAATCAAAACAGTCAATGTATTTTTGTCCGTTAAACTCGGCTTCTCATTGCAACTGGAGACAAAGTATCCATCCCAACGATCGACAGCAGAAAGTTTCATTATATTTTTCAATTTGGAAATACCATAGACACAACATGATGTTCGGTGAGTAGTGTGTGCATTTCTCGGCTGGTAACAGTAAACGGGAGATGCATCTTTTGTATATCCAATACCATTATAACACGCTCCACAAGGCTCCAAATTATGAAATTTCTTAAATAGTAAATCTAATACTTTTGAAGTAAGGTTAGATAAATCTTCCTTATCTATTATTTTCTTCTCTCGGATGAGTTGCACAGCGAGAGTATACGCAAGAAAGTTAATTGTCTGCGAACAACAGAAGCTGAACCAATTCACCGAGCGCATAGCTATTCGTTCATACAGATACAAAAAGTAATTTCTAGATTGAGTGATGATTTTATAGATATTTCGATCAGATACAGTTTTACTTTCACTCTGGGTCTGATTTAAAATTTGATCCAACTCATCTAGCCATATGTCGCGGCTAAAAATGCGTGATTGAATACCGGATCTCGAATAAATGCTTTTCAGGAGTGTTTTGAGTTCATCCATAATGATGATAGAGTGTTCTGTATTAGCATTACTATCTTCGGGTAAACGCCATACAAGAATATTAGTAAAATACTCATATAGTTGGTCGATACTTGTTCGATATTTATTGAAAAATTCGATCTTAGCGTCTGCTGGTGTGAGAAGCATACCTAGGGATGTGGATAATTGAAGAATGATTAATATAGGGCTTTTAATAATATCCGTATTTCCAGAGGCCAGTTCATTGATGTAGAGCTCCCAGATAGATTCAATCGGATTCGTCATATATTGATGTGAAAGTGAATAGCACAAAATAACTACAGTACTTAGTGTGAACGAAAATTTGACGACTTTGTCAACTTCAAACATCTGATGTCTTGAAGCGTAGTAACCGGGCGACGGAAAATTGACAACATAGTCAAAAACAACAACGGATTGGTTCAATGAAAGCAGGCTATTCAGCTGTTTACTCTCGAAATAAGTCATGAATGATTGTGTATGGTCAGTTGAAGGCTTATCGACGAGTGGATTGCAACGAAATAAGGAGTTTATTACATGACGTCGATCACTCGTCTGACCACCAATCAAACTGATGGTAATAACATCTTTTGGACCAACGTTATTATTAATGTCTTCTTCCATTGCTAGTTGCCATTTCATTCGAAAACTACTGTCGCATGTCAATTTGTTTGTCCAATCGTAATGACAAACTGATGATACAATCTCGTCTTCGTTATTAGTAACAATGTCATCATGCTTGATTGATTCAGTCGCCAGCATAGTCATCTTAGAAATATAACTGAAAATGATACAAGTGGACGAATTTTCTAGTTTATCTTCTGTTTCATGTTGCAAGTCATGTGTCTTTTCTTTATTTATTTGCTTTTTTTCTTATCTTTTTATTTTTCTTCTCACATTATGTAGCCTAACCATTATATCCGAGAGCAATATCATGTATGCATACAGATAATGCATTATAATTGATGTATAGAAAAAACAATATTTCAAGTGAGAAAAGATAAAGATAAAAAAGTGATGAAAATAAAAAAGATAAGAAGCTATTGCAAGATTAACAAATTCTTCAATCGTTTATTTATTCCATGCAAAAAATACAATGAAACTTTCGATCTACTTCAATGGGCCATTTTCAACACTAAAATAATATAAAAGAAATTTCCAACGAATATGTAAAATATTTTTCCTTTTCGTTTCTTTTTTAAATATTGCACTATGATGATATCATTGCTTGTCTTCGCAATATAATGTTTAGAATTTTAGTGTTGAAAATGATCCTTTGAAATAGGTTGAAAGCAGTGACGGATCTACGATTTTTGAAGGGGGCAATCATAGGTAAAAATCGACTTTTGGGGTCATCCGAGGTAGTGTAAATTCATTTTTTCGTCCGTTTTTGCTGAGAAAAATCGAAAAATTTTCCCCGAAGGGGTACGATCACCCTACTGCCCCCCTAAATCCACCACTGGTTGAAACGTTCATTGTATTTTTTTTATGTGAAATAAATAAGCGATTAATAAATTCGTTTACCTTACAATTACTTATTTAAACATATTTCATCAAGCAATATTTGTATTTTAAGCAAGAAGAAAAGAAAACGAGAAAACTGTACGTTTGACATCCTCACCCTCAATTTTGAATAAAACTGGTTTCGCATACAACAGCGAACTAGATTGTAATTGTGAATTATATGACATGATTTCTAAAAATCTCACATACTCTGCTAAACAAACCATCGCCATAGCTCATCATCATCAGTTATTTGGAAGAGATAGTTTTTCATGAAGTTATGGTTCGTAGAACAGCATCATTTAACTCTTGGACGCTGGACACATTTTATAACACGAAAGACGGATGTGGGTCCAGTTGGACCCACATGTGAATAAATAGGGAGAACTTGATTTTTTTATATTCTGTGCAGACATGGATATGTCAAGATCTGTATCATGATGCCTTTCTAGCTTGGCTACATCCTTATCAACTCTAGCCTATAAAAACGGTCACAATTTAAAAGGAATTTTTTTTAATGACATATTATGATAAAATTTGTTGCGTTAATATTTCCCACATGTGTGACAAATAACTGTTGTTTTGGTGATTGAGTGAGATTTGCAAAGAAAGTTACTGCAGCTATCGCAAATTTGTCGGATCTTGCAGTGTAGGGTGCTGTTCGAGGACAGTTTCGATAAGCCCGATATTTTTCCTACATCTATTGCTAGATGCAGCTCTGGACAGAAGGTCGGCCTGACGCAGAGTTCTCCCCGCTTAATTACTTCAGCTCCCCGTACACACTGACTAACCACATACTAGTCACACGGACTTTTTAGTGTATGTCAACCACGTAGTCAGTTTGTTATCGAATGGGTGGCCCGAGTCAAAACAGCCGTCAGTGACTTGTCCAAGGTCATTCTATGTCTGATGGAGCCGAGGTTCGAACACAATATCTTGTGGATACGTGTCAAACATCTTAATCATTCAGCCATAGCGGCTGGGTGTGGAGCGTGGGTGGATGTGCTGTGGGTGTGGCTGTGAGTGAACGTGTGGATGTGGCTGTGGCTGTGGCTGTGGGCGTAGATATTAATTCCAACTATACCCACACCCACACCCCACATCCATAAAGGCAATTTAGACCCAAAAACATCGGATATTGGCCATGCTCAAACTTTTTATTCACTCATGAAACAAAGGTTGGTTCCGTCACCAAAAATGTTTATCTCAACGAGATCTTTCATTTGATATAAGATAGTAAGGGTTTCGTTGAAAAAAGTCCAACAGGCTGATTTCCGAGCAAATGCGCCCTCGTCCTTTAAGCGATTTTTGCTTATTTCTGATCGTAGGAAGGTACGACGTTATTGAGAAATCAAAGGAAAGATCATATTTTTAATTCAGTCGCCGAAAATCTTCGATGATCACTAGGTTTCTTTCCATTTGAGGGTAGAAACAAGGATCCAGCTTTGGTTCCACGTCCTTCGCAACCACTCTGATTCGACTCTAAAACAGCATTGAATAGTTATTTCATCGATACAACAGAATCAGTAATGTATGTATTTGACAATCCTTTTTTCCTCGTGGTTATTGATCAAATGACAATTCAAAGACCCCATGAACAAGCATTCTAACGCAATGGGAAATGCATAGATATAGGAAAACCGTGAAATATCACTTCAGTTGATCATTTTCTTATCAAAAACTAAATAAAAACGCCTATTTGATGAAAAAAACTCGTTTCAGATTAACTAACAACAGAAAAATTTTTGGTCTGTTAAGACCGAATGTCCCTTCCAAGGGACATTCTGTATCCCAGCAAGAGAAAAAAAAAGTTTTCTGTTCCCATTGTGGTATAATCATACTGAGAGTGCAGAAGTTCCGTTTTAGTTATTGATTCGTTCATATTGTCATAGGAACCTCCTTCGGCTCTTAAAGGTTAAGCTAGACTATGTGCGGCTTTGCATGAACGCCTGTGAACAATTGATTGATTTTCAATAGCCGAAAAGAAACTCGCATCTCTGACACTTACGCTATTGATTTCCAGATGCTGGAACTGCTCATGTCAATGAATCTTTATGCTGATGTTTATTAGTTCGATTAGCAAAACTTCTGTTCTTTCTATTGATTTTTTGCTTAGGAAAGCGAAAGGAAGCATCCCGACGCCATTACGCTCGTTCTTTCTTCTGGAACACGTTGGATGTTTGCATTGTTTGTATTGTTAGAAGTTGTTTAACTACAAAAGAGTCTCACCTGTGACGATATGATAATTTTTTTTGGAAATATAATTTGAGGACAGTAAAATAAATGACACGGTTAGTACGTAAAATAATTATAAAATCAGTAAGTTTAATGAACGGTCAGTAAGCCGTGTGAGATTGAGTAATTAGTAAGTTCAACTCTCTCTCTCTCTCACTCTTCAAAGTATAAGATACATACATAAGCGATTACATTAAATTTGATGGGAATGTTTATTAGTCAAGAAAAGTCAAAAAAAGTTTGAAAACTGTAATACGAAAAATTTTATTTATCCAACTGTTTGCATTTTATGATTGAAATATTCATTAATTATTCGAAAAGCATTAGAGCACGTTAAAAATGTCCTAACATACATAACTTAGTTAAACATTGGTTTGTTAATGTATAGATTAAACTGTAGTCAATGTTGATTTCAACTTTATCGAACTCAAAATTAATCGTGACGAGTATAAGATTTGTATTCATCTTGAACTCACATTTGCGTAAATTTAGATGTTGAATATAGGAGAAAAAAAACTTTCGTCAATCGCTATGGAGACGATCAGACCATTTCTCGAAGA
>CAJNOP010000581.1:115545-132659 GCA_905250075.1 Rotaria sp. Silwood1 | reverse complement strand
CAATTCAGTCGTTCGAATAGGTGTTTTGACTACTTATATGCATGTATAAAAGATATATACGAATATGAATAAGTGAAAAAATATTTGCAAAACATATATGTATCTTAGTGATCTAATAGCATCTATAGTATCAATCATTTCTACCATTACTCTGTAGCGGAGGTAGACTCATATAAAATTTACTTATGTGAATCAATCCCAATTTTGATAGAAAGGACACTAAAAAATCTACCTATATTTCGTAAAGTTTGCTTGAAGAATATAATCTGTATAGAATAGAATTGACAAATTTCTGAACCGTTTCCATTTTTTGGGCAGCACACAGTAAAATAGGAAACAAAATAGGAAAAAAACAAATATCGCACACCAACGAGTGTGAAAGAAATATTGAATGTGTCCTCATGAAGCTCTGAAAATAGTTATCGATGTTAGTATATGATTAGTTTTTCATCATAAAAGTCAATGGACTCGAATTGAATAATATCTCAAAAGATAAAGTAAGTTTCACCTTACAAAATTCTATACTTAGATTTTCTTCAAATGATTTTTAAATATATATTTTGGAAGTTAATATGATTCATATCCATATTTTTCAAATAAAGCTTATATGTCCATGTTGAATATAGGTCGTATTATTTTCGATTATATGCATCAATTGAGGCACACCTAGAGATATTTTGCCTTTTCTTCATTGGTTCTCTTTTTAAGAAGTAGAAATACATGCAAAAATACGATACAAATTATAAACTTTTACTTATAAATTGCTTTTTCTTCTTTATGCCTTGTTAACTATGTATATCTTTAGAAAACGACTTTCAAAAGCAAGTACGGTGTTCGAAAACAAATCACGTGATAGATATACACACTCATTAGCAGTATAAATATAGTGGGCAGCTAACAGTGTGCACGAACAAATATACAAGTGAGGTATGTAATATTTCTTCCTACATAGAAATCTTCTTTGATGTCGAAAACTTAAAAGAAAAGTATAGAAAATGGGTTTTATTGAAAGAAAAATACTGAGAACTGATCAAGTAGTACTATTACAATGAGAATAGTTGTGGTTTTACTGAAAAATCGACAGCGAACGCACAAACTACTGTGCCAAGTTGATTTTTATCATTTCAAAAGACCACTTTCGCCTTTGATATAAACAAGACAATGTATCAGATGAACTGTCTATTTTAAAACAATACTTTATCTATGTACAAGTCTTAGACTTAAAAAATATATAAGTATTTCAAGTTTCTTTCTTGAAATAAAAAGTTCACAAACTTCTCACTATTAGTGGCATAATCATACGAAGGTTTCTTGACATATGAATTCTTTTGCGACCATGGCGGAAGATGGAGTGTAGGAGACTCTTGTCTGAACTCCTTCTTATTGTGGCCATTTGTTGCGCAACTTCTGGCTCTCAGGAATTTAATGGGTATATCTGTGAGATATTTTCAGCCGATGCGGCGACCATGTCTGAATACAGTAAAACTTTGAGAGTTTGTAAAACTCATTGTCCCAATCATTTTTGCTATAAATTTTTTTAAGGACTCTCCCTTACTCTAAAAAATATCAATTTAATACCGACTCCTTTTTCAAGTTCCTGAGCAAATTCAAAACGTATCATTTTTCTTCCTATGGATACAAACTCGGAATCGTTACAACGAAACCTTTATAAGATTCGTACGATGGAAAAAGCTTCGGTATGAAAGATACAAAGATATTCAAGTTTGATACGAACTCTTTGAAGTTTAGTACAAATCTCTTAAGGTTTACTACGAATCCTGCAAAACGTATCAAACTTGATTGGTTTTATATCTTTCCTACCGAATCTTTTTTTATCTTACGAATCTTGTAAAGATTTCGTAGCAAAGCTTCCAAGTTGGTATTGATGAAAAGACCCATTATAGTTTCTGAACCTGCTCCGGAACTTAAAAGAAGTTTGATATTAAAATGATTCTTTTTAGAGTGTATTCTCACAGAAAGATATATCCAATAGTAACAGTACATTTTTTTATACAATGCATAATTGGGCGAAAAAACAGAGAAAAAAACTATCTTTCTCAAGAACCAGATAGTGATCTGTTATAATCTACTCAAATTAGAAAACCAATCACATATTCAGAATTCTTAGAAATCTGAGAAGTTTTCATGCTTTCATTAAAAGTTTACTTCTAGTCTCTATGTCATAAGAGAGAAGGAAAGTGTATTAAAAAGCTCAATTAGAAAATGAGAATAAGATTGGATGGTGACATAGTCAGTTAGGAAATTTTCCAGAATTGCAAAGATTCTGACGCCTTTTTTCACAAGCATTCTGAATATGTTATTGATATTCTAATTTGAGTAGATTATAATGGAAAATTACCTATTTCTTGATAAAGCTACAGGTTCTCTGATTTTTTGCAAAATAATGGATTTTATCTAGGGATATAGTAATATTAATACGGTATTGGAATCTTGTTAATGATCTTCTTAGTTTGACGAAAAGATCAAGAATTTGCAGTTGTTTTTTCCGAAAATTTCTGATTTTTCTTAGCAAACTACCAACACCACTATTAACATAAATCTTTATGAAAATAGGATGGGTTCTTAAAAAATTTATAAACAAAATGATTAGGATAATAAGTTCTGAAAACCTTAAGAGTTTCATCAGATTTGAACCTGATCGTCGCATCGACTGGCGATATCTCATCGATACACCCTAATAAGATGTCTTCTAAACGAAAACACTGACATTTATTAATGGAAAATGATATTTTCAAATTCAGAGAAATGTAATTTACACACAAACGAGTGATGCATGGCTAATTTCAACTGAAAAAACTATGAAAAGTGTTGAATCATAGAAACAAGACTTTCAGGCGGGAGCTCGTAGTTTTGAACTAAGAACTAGTAGGAAAGTCATGGAGAACAAGCATCTGAATTATAATACCAGATAGAGCTTCTGTTGTAGTTTGAGCATGTCAACAAGGGAATAGTTTTTTAAGCTGAGATGTTAGGCGTTTTCACATCTCACTTGAAGATACATACAGGAAAAGTTTCATGGAAACCCATGATATCAATCGAGCAGAATTGATCCTCTTTATCGTACAATCGCTATTGATACACCTGATACAAGTGAGCGCTATCTATGATGTAAACATTAATTCATGTAAACAGTCATTGATTGCAAGAGTAGTCTTCTGATATCCGACTAACAAAATATCCAAATCTACGTGGTCTTAGAAGATTGCGTTCCACTATAACTCATTACTCCATAGACTAACCGGACTATCCATTTACGGCGACTTCCACCTTATATATGAGTAAAGAGTATCGCTAGAGGATCGTTGGATGAAAAAGTAAAAAAGAAAAGAATTCCGATAGTAAAAAAACTAAATGTTGTATTCGATAGAACGGTATTGAAAGCGTATGAAAGTAATACTTTTCCGAGGCATCCCTATGATCTGAAAGAGAATCACGAAAAGCTGATGTAACACAGTGAAAATGGTTTTGCTTTAAAAAATACTTTTGGAGAGAATATTTGTTATCATACACAGTTCGACAGAACTGAGCGAAATTCGACTTACTAAACATGACAAGTGTATAACGCTGAGGACTGAATGCTTCCCCTTTCGTTCTTCAGTCAGAAACTTTCAATAGTTCGCTAGTGATAGCAATCTTCCATCATGTTCATAGCAACATTCGACAGTATTCGTGTTCTATAGGAATAAATTGAAAACTTGATGTCAAAATTCATGAAAGAAATCTCTTTCACTTTCGGGATTACTTTCTAACTGTTTCTCTTTGATATCCAATTAAATTTATTCAAATGGAATGTCTGCAAACCAAGTGTCTATGATTTTAATGAATTTCTAATATCACTCCACACTTTGTTAATAAAACTGAACTTTCTCTTGCATAGAGAAAGATTTTCGTTTAACTTTGTAGGATATTACTCTGTTACATGAGATGAAAAAAAAGGGTCAAATTTTTTTTCAAGATGTTTAGTCTCTATTGAGTTATAACAGTTACAAAATTTAAAAAGTCGCTCTACCTTCAGCCTGAATAGAGTTTTCTTTTAACTTCATATAAAATTTTTGTATAAACGAAGTTTATGAAACAAACTTCTTTTACTTGTCAAAATGTTTTCTTCAATTCCTACTTGATATTCGATCAAATATGCTGAAATGAAATTTCTTTCAACAAAATATCAATGGTTTTAATAATTCTCTACACAAAAATTAGAAGTACCCTAATGCTGATTGTCAATAGCATTTCATTCATAAACCCTTGTATAAAGCAAAAAACTTTAATATATTTCGAAACCTCTCGACAAGCTCTACAAATCTAACTAAAGATATGTAAAAAACAGTTGTAATGGCATAAAGCAAAATTGGTCTTTCTCCACTAGGTGGTCTTAGAAGCTAGACATTTGACACTGTTCCTATGATTTCTTGCGAAATAAAACAGATGAAAACTCGATTTTTTCAGAAGTGAATGACTGTATCTAAATCAGTAAAAGAAAACAAGTTTCAAAAATGGTTATGTAGCACTTAGCTTATTGTCATCTTTCTTTGTGAGATACAACGATATCACGAACGTACTCTTAACTCATATATGATATAATGCATCTCGTTTACTAGTCCCTGAAAGAGCTGCGAAATAGATCATCATGTTTTCAAACGTGAAAAATGTCGAAGTCTTTGGAAAACTGCAAAATTTTAGCAAAATAAATAAATGTTACTACTGGGATATCGCACAAAGTCTGTTGATTATACAATTTTATTTTATTTTTAAAACTTCGCAGAAAGTACACAAGAGAAGTGTCATAAAATGTGGATGTTTCTTTTCTGCTATCAAGCCGCTCATAAGACATGTTATTGACTCATTTGAGTTATAAAACTAAAAAAAAACTTAGAGGACTAATCCATTTACCAGCAGATATATCAGAAGATTTTTATTCTAAGTACTGCTCTACATGGATCCAAATGAGGTTGCTTCACGTTGAAACATTTGCTCAAGATTGTGGAAAAAACTTTCAAGGGAAACTAAAATACAGTGCTGGCCAAAAGTCCCGAACCCCCCTGAACTTCACTCATAATAAGAGCTAGACAGCTGAAATTTTCTATGTATATACCCTATAATGAATGCTGATCGTAGGCACAACCCCCGTCATAATTGATCGAGTTAGAACGGAGTTATAATAAGTAGTAGTCGTATCCCTTGTGAAACCCATAGTTCGAGAAAAGAAAGACCATTTGAGTCTGCCAACATCTCATTGTGTAGCACTCTATTCTAGCTATCTACAATATAAATTTCAGTGAAGCTCATTGAGTAGTTATAGAGCTATGACAATTTTACCATAATCATTGATGTACACGAAAACCATGTAATGGCATTATGAAATTCATAACTCAGTGAAAGCTTAATCGATTCATGTGAAATTTTCAGGAGATATTTCCTAACAGCTGCCCATTATTTTCTGAAAGTTTCAGAAGCAAACATTGTATTAGAAGAAAATGGCACATTGCCCATCATCAGGTACTTGTCAAAGCTCTAGAAGTTCAAATTCTCGAGCAAATGTATTCATTTTTTTACCAATGAAAGATAATATCTGTGGCTTCATTATTATACTAAAATATTGATAATTACTTGTTGATTTAATAAAATAAAGTAAAAATGTTTTATAGGTACCTTTTTTCATGTTGTCAGTAATAATAAGAAAATACTGTCATATGACAGTATATCACTAGAAAAGTCTTTTCGGCTCATTCAGAAACTCCACAGATCAAGACAATTTTCCTGTTTGTGTTACCCAAAGACATATTTCCCTTAGAATTATTGAAATTTTCAATGAAATTCCTCACTAAAATGTCCAAGTATACCATAGTTCCATCAATAAGGATGATGTTTCAAAAATGTGTTATTTTAAAACGGCTCTTGTGAGTGTCTGATGTGTGCAACATATAATTTACTTTCAAATAGTGATTTTCATCTTGTTAGAGAGCTTCACAGTTTTGCTTTTAAATATTTCTGAACAGCTCTGAGGTGTTCCAAAAGACTTTTCTAGTGATATACTGTCATATGACAGTATTTTCTTATTATTACTGACAACATGAAAAAAGGTACCTATAAAACATTTTTACTTTATTTTATTAAATCAACAAGTAATTATCAATATTTTAGTATAATAATGAAGCCACAGATATTATCTTTCATTGGTAAAAAAATGAATACATTTGCTCGAGAATTTGAACTTCTAGAGCTTTGACAAGTACCTGATGATGGGCAATGTGCCATTTTCTTCTAATACAATGTTTGCTTCTGAAACTTTCAGAAAATAATGGGCAGCTGTTAGGAAATATCTCCTGAAAATTTCACATGAATCGATTAAGCTTTCACTGAGTTATGAATTTCATAATGCCATTACATGGTTTTCGTGTACATCAATGATTATGGTAAAATTGTCATAGCTCTATAACTACTCAATGAGCTTCACTGAAATTTATATTGTAGATAGCTAGAATAGAGTGCTACACAATGAGATGTTGGCAGACTCAAATGGTCTTTCTTTTCTCGAACTATGGGTTTCACAAGGGATACGACTACTACTTATTATAACTCCGTTCTAACTCGATCAATTATGACGGGGGTTGTGCCTACGATCAGCATTCATTATAGGGTATATACATAGAAAATTTCAGCTGTCTAGCTCTTATTATGAGTGAAGTTCAGGGGGGTTCAGGACTTTTGGCCAGCACTGTAGTTCACTGGAAAAATTCACATGCTTTCGAAAATGATATTTATTGATTGCATGTCATTTTTAGTAAGTGCTCTTCTCCATGGGTAAAATACCCATACTAAAGTGAAACTGTTTTTTTGTCGTTGATTTTTATGTTGTTGGTCACGAAAGAAAAAACCTCAGTGATTTATATTTTTTTATCAATACTTGAAAAACAGCATTCGAAGGTTATTTTTATTACAGACAAATTGTGCAAGAGACTTCAATCTTTATAATAGAACATTGAACGAAAATATTAAGAAAGTAAATTAAAATTGATTCACACCAAGAAAAGGAAAGAAATTCAATTACTTCTAATGTTTTTGATATATGTTTTGTTGGCGGCAAGGTAAGTGATCAGTGTGTTTCAATAAAATTTAGCTAGAAAATTTCTTTAATCTTCTTTCGAAGTCTGTACCATGGTCAACTTCAAACTGTAGGTAAGATGCTACGTTGCTTTTTTGAAGAAATGTCTACTTTCTAATCTGTATCGTGTCATAGCTCAATCAACAATACCATCACCCAGTTTAGTCTTGGCGACATGCAATTCAACTCTTTGTAAATCGTCATCCTTGCCCTGTTCTTCCAATTTCGATTGTGAATGTTTTTCATTGACCAATACTGCTAATAGAACTAGCTCGGGCATTTGTGCTGTTGCCGATCTTTCCTGCACTTCAATAGTTCGATGTAATTCAGACAATGTTACATGTTCGATCCCACAAACAATTTGTGTTAACAGTACACGATGTCAACAACCTGTTTGTTATCCATCGGCACTGGCTAGTATTCAAATATGTCCTCCGTCAGCTGCTCCAACTCGTGGAACAACAACCTCTAAAAGTAAAGAGTTTGGACTTTCTCTTAAGAAGATCTGCATGTTCTATTTCGTTTGATTATAGCAAGTTCTACTGCAATACGAACGACGACAAAGACTCCCACAACAACTTCAAGAAGTAAAGAGTTTGGACTTTCTCGTGAGAAGATCTAGATGTTCTATTCTGTTTGATTATAGCAAGTTCTACTACAAAACAAACGACGACAAAGACTTCTGCAACAATTTCTACAACAACTTCTACATCAACTTCTACAACAACTTCTACATCAACTAGTAAGAATGAAAAACTCGGTTTTCCTTATAAAACTTGAAATTAATGTCTTAAGGGTTAGGCATGCCCTCGTACAGATGGACTATGTTTCAGTTGGACTTTGACATCAGTTCGATTGATACCAATAGGACTGGCGGACAAGTCGATTTGGTAATAGTTATAACTGTAAGCCAGTCGTGACTGACTTACAATGGTGACCATTACCAGTCTTGTGATTGTAACTGGTGCATGCCTACTTAGATAGACCATATAAAAAAGGCAGCGTTTTGTTCAATTTTCCAACGTTGGTACTAGTCTTTGAAATAGCTCAAGTCACACTATGAGATCTATTATTCCTTGTTGGTTTACCCATAAAATTAGTGCTTGAGAAAATTTATCAAAAAAAAGAATGTCTTAGCTAACTCAGAATATTGAGCTCTTCACGAATGTGAACTTTTCACGGAACAAAAGTATAACCCATAGAAAAAAGTGGCGACTCTGGGGCTAAAATTGACCTTTTTTTCGAATATAGATGTTTTGTTTATTTGCGAAATTATAACCCTATGACCATGAGGGTCCTAAAGGGACAGTGTGTCTTACAATTAACAGGTTACACAAAATAGAGAAAAGCAAGCATAGCAAAGCTAAGCACGGAATGTTGTGCGTGTCTTATATGGCCATTCAATGAAACATTAAGACACGACCTTCCAACATCTCCATACATTCCACCGAGATAACATTCGTTTGGCATAAACATGTTGCACGGACGATGTAATTAAACCCAATAAACTTGTATCTTTTTATCTTTGAAACAGTGTGCTTCGTTTGGGGAGGAGGAATCGAACCTCATACGCTCTAACTACAAGTCAGAGACATACCCAATTCAGTCAGGGCTCCCCAACATATAGATGTTTTCACACATAGAATTTCTCATGAAAAAAGGCTGGCCGCATCGCAAAATTTTGTCCACTAGAGTAATTTTTCAAGCTCTATCTAATAGTGCTCTCAAAAAACGGAAAAGTTATGCAATAAAGTCAAAAACTCCAAAAATGGTCCATTTTGGTCATTTTTGAGAGTTCTTGCCCACATATGGATGGGTTTCAGTGAGGGCGTGACAAAATTCAAATTATTACCAGCTTTGTCTAAATTTCTGATTTCTGTTTTTTTGGGAAGAAATTTATGAAAATGATTAGAAAAACAGATATAAAAAATTTAGCAGCACTGCCCATTTCTAAAATGTTATCAAAAAATTAAAAATCAGAAATTTACTCACACTGGCGAGTCGATAGAGAATTTGAGTTTTCGGAAAAACTTAAAATGCAGAACGATTTAAATAACACTCCTAAAGTACAGAGCTAAGTAGTTTGAAAGTATAGCCATATACAGATATATAAATACTACGAAAAGAGTAGTAAGCGCTTTCTTATTTCTTCAAAGGTTGCCACCCTCTCTTCAGTCTGCTACTTTCCTAGAAGGTTATGACTTCAACTTCACTCTGTTGCAATAACTAAAGGGTTGCGCTTTCATCCTCATGCTGTTGCCCCTGTCCAAAGGATTGTGTCTTCATGATTTCTGCTCTCCTGGTAATATCTTAGGAGCATACAGCGTGAGTAAAGTGCCGATTTCTGATTTCTGCTGAATATATACGAGATTGTCGGTTAATTTTCAAAATTTCTGAAGAATAGAAATTTTTAAATAATTTTGACATGAAGATTCCAACATTTGTACCAATTTGAAATCGGTACCACTAGTTTCAATAAGAAGCACGGTCTGCCGCAATCTTAAAAACTCTTTTTAAGAGCAAATTTTCAAGCTCTCTCTAATGATGCTCTCAAAAATAAAGAAAAAAATTCCATAACAGGCTCAAAAAAGTTCAGAAATTACTAGAACAGCAAAATACAATGAATATGCATTCGTATTCCGAGGTTTTCATCATAAAAGCTTCAATTTCAAATGAAATAAATGTCATAATCATAATTAGTGCAAAATTCTACATCGAATAGCATATTTAATATTTAAAAAAATTTTGCCGAATATCGGTATTTCTCTCGCCTTATTGTTTTCTTTCATAAACGAGTTTGCGGTCCCTCTCAGGTTGAATTCGATGAACTGTTGTTTTTTAACTTTTAGGTATTCTATTCTATGTAGATTTTGCTCTGATTGTCAATATGACAATTATTTCATTTGAACTCGAAGTTTTTATGATGAAAACCTCATAATAGAAACGCATATTGAAAATACTTTGCTACGACAGTGATTATTCGGTTTTTTTTATCAAATTGCACAATGTTTTCTTTATCTTCGAGAGCGTTATTTGATAGAGCTTAAAAAGTTACTCTCGTGGACAAAATTTTGTGATGTGACAAGCCTTTCTTCATGAAAAATTCTGTGTAAAAGCATCTATATTCGAATAAAGGTCAATTTTAGCCCCAGTATCGACATCTTTTTCCTATAGGTCACACTTTTACTTCGTAAAAAGCTCAAATTCGTGAAGAGCTCAATATTCTGGGTTAGATGAGATATCTTTTTGATCAGTTTTCTCAGGCACTAATTCTATGGGTAACCCCATAAGGAGTAACGGGTCTCATAGTGGCCCATGGTATTTCTAAAAAGCAAAAGAAGTTTTTAAGCTTCCCTTATGATATTCGTAATTAGCACTCTTAGATCTACATCTGCATTAGTTTTAAATCTTGGAAAAACAAAGTGTTTTTTCACGATATCTGTGGGAGACTTCAAGCACGAAAATCGTGAAGGTCGATTTTCAGGAAAGAGATCTAAAAAATATGATCAGGAACCACCCCTTATTCGAATCTGATAGAAATAAAAGGATTCTAAGAAGGACTACAAAATGACCTTACCCGCTCTCATTCTTTGCTGACAAGTATTGCACTTGAAGGTACTCCAAATATAGACTGCCTCCTCATACTTGTATAGTCTATATCTCCAGAATGGCTAATCCATTAGAGCTGAACTTTTTACATTACTCGTAACTATGTTAGCCCTATGTACTGTAAAAATATTAGCCAAATCGATAACATCAACAGAGCATGAGTGGTTCTGGCTTATGTTGAATGGTTCTTAGAATACAAATTTAGGCAGGAAACGTATTCGAAATAATTAAAAAAGAATGAGTCGATGGCAACGAATCAGGGATACTCCCTTACCAAAGATATAAGATCGGAATACACACATGACATAGGCATAGAGGATAACGGACGAGTTGACGACAACATATGAAGAACAAAAAGCAGAAAAAACAAAACAAATTTTGATGGACTAGATGATTGCTGACATCTGTTTGACCAAAGCGTAATATAACTGCAGCGTCCCTGATTTGCGTAGTTGATCTATATAGTGTAGTGATCTGTATAGAAACCAGTGATCAAGTAATCCATATGCATGTTTTTGTCTCAATTTCTGCTGTCATGCATCTTGAACACAAGGACCGACGTACCGGAGGAAGGAATCAAACTTCGTGATCTCTGATCAATAGTTAGAGATGTAGAACGAATATTGCCATCTTCGAGTTGGAGCTTCTAATTACGAAGAAGTAGTCGACTGAAATGCGAAGAATGAACGGAAATTACAGTTTCAAGTTCCTTTTCTAGGAACCCGAATTTTTCTGCAAATTTCCGATCTTCTGAACCCGCAGGGCTTTGTCATAATATATAAGAAAAAGTATAGCTGAACACCCTACCATGTGCGTGTTTGAAAACGTTCAAAAACAATTTGAAATATGAATACCCATTGTTTAGAAGCTTAATCCTCACAGATGGTAATCTTGACAATTCCACCTTCGATCATTCGAGCAGGGCGTTGATCTGTACCACAATGTTTATTATTGTTTTGGAAAGAACGCAGTTCACTGAATCCAACATTCTTGTATAGGGAATGGATACACTCAAGACCATCTGCGAGTTTTGGATGAGCGTAAGTGAGTGTAGACATGTGGATGATGATTAATAAAACACCAAAATCCTCATCCACACCCGTATCCCTTGGACGAATTGACTCCACAAAGAGAGTCGGATCTAGGGATAGGAAGTTACCATTCCCAGACCGTTACCCGGGAACGGTAACCATTGCTATGGGAGGAGTTACTAGTTGCCCGAGTAACTAGTAACGGGACCGTTACTGGTTACTTTTTCCTGGTAACTTCTCAAAAACACGAAATATCACTTCTATTTGACCGAATATTGACAACACATCAATAAAAAAATTTGGAGTTACCAGTAACCCTGGTAACTGTTTTCCGTTATCAGTTACCTGGGAACGAGTCGACTTAAAAAATAATCAAATGACAAAATTTTCTCGACGGGAATGGATAATTCGTCTTTTTGGAGAAGTTACCAGGAAAAAGTAACTGGTAACGGTAACTTCCCACCCCTAGTCGGATCTGAGCCTAAAGTTAGCTACATAGATCGTAGCGTTTTTCCATTACCAATACTTGTGCCATTCTAAATGGTTAGACTGGATGAGACCAGCCCGTAAGCCTGTTTAAAACGTTCTTCATTTATTTGAACTACAATAAGCAAATAAACCTGTCGATCAGTCAATTTGTATCTAATCAGTATAGTAATGTAGTGAAGATTCTTTGTTGTGTTTGCAACTATGAAGATGTCAAACAATTGCTGGGCCACCAGAGACTTAGATATTCAACGAAGTATTTAATCTGGAGACTGCTGATAGCTAGGCGAAGAGAACTCCCATTATCTTCTAATAGAAATACAAGATTTTTGGTTGCTATAATAGCTCGTGCCAATTAATTCATGGATCACGATATATGTAGACGAAGGATTAAGGAAGGCTGAGGATACGCATAAGGACTAAATGGATGGTTAAATTCATACTTTAACTGTCAAATAAGTTTTTCAGAACTGAAAAACTTCCAGACATTCGTTGGATAAATACACTTTTAGTTTCGAGTTCACCATTAGAGTGTAAAAATCATTTGAAATCTATATATTTGTAGAGTATTTCATCAAATGAAAGAAAGTATATTAGACAAAAAAGAAATAAATTTATATTTTTGTAAATCATTCGTTTTATTCTTCGTCAACCTTGTTGTGTACCCTAAATATTTGAACTCTATTCGTTCAATAGTCATTCTTTAGAAAAGAACCTATATGAAAAAATTATTCAGATAAAGAATGGACGAGTAAGTGATGGAAGGTAGAAAGGAGAACCGTTGTTCTAACACTAATGTCATTGGATTGCTCCATTCTTGTAGTGCCTTATTGAAGCACCCACTGCTGAGTGAAGTTCATCATCAATCATCTCTTACATAAGCGTACGTATCATTCCAACTAAAGTTCTCTTCAAAAGAACTTTTTTATCATGATTTATCGAGGGCATATTGTCAATAATCCTACAAATTGTACGCGAGAAAAATCTTGTGAACTTGGTCAATTAGAGGCTCATGTTATTTGCTAACCTGATCATATATGAGACAAAATAAACCACAGATAGATTATACGACGATAAGTGCATTAATTAAAAAACGAGATGGAACCAATCAGTAACGCTTGTAAAATTGTAGTTTTCTCACGCGAACTGTATAAACTATCAGAAACAGTATTTCGCTTCTTGGGTACGTTTTTGAAAGTAAATAATACTTAAGTAGGGCGATTGTTTTTCTCAATTATCCTGCTACTAATAACAATTTTCGGTTCGTAATAGCTTCCTGCAGTAGAACGTTTACTACCGAAGTTACATATTCTACTGGTGGTTCGCCAACTCCTGTGGCAGCCGTCGATGTCAATGGAGACGGGAAACATGATATTATTGTTGCCAACCTCGTTACAAGCAATGTCGGTGTTCTCCTCAACAATGGCAATGGCACATTTGCCACTGCGGTGACCTACTCTGCTGGCGCTAACTCGTATTCAGTGGCAGTAGTCGATGTCAATGGAGACAGCAAAGTTGATATTATAGTTCCAAACTTCGATTCAAACAATGTCGCTGTTCTCCTCAACAATGGCAATGGCACATTTGCTACTCAAGTGACCTATCCCACTGGCAAGCAACCGATTCATGCGGCAGCCGCCGATGTTAATGGAGACAGCAAACCTGATATTATCGTCGCAAACTTCGGTTCAAAAAACGTCGGTGTTCTCCTCAACAATGGTAATGGCATATTTGGTGCTCAAGTGAACTATTCAACTGACTCTCCCCCATTTTCTGTAGCAACAGCCGATGTCAATGGAGACAGCAAACTCGACATTATCGTCACAAAAAACTGGTTAAACACCGTGGCTGTTCTCCTCAACAATGGCAATGGCACGTTTGCCACTCAAGTGAGCTATTCAGTTGGCATTTCCCCGTGGTCAATAGTAGCAGCCGATGTCAATGGAGACAGCAAAGTCGATATTATTGTCACAAACAGAGGCTCAGACAACGTCAGTGTTCTCCTCAACAATGGCAATGGCAAATTTGCTACTCAAGTGACCTATTCAACGGATTCTACCCCGTGGTTAATGGCAGTAGCCGATGTCAATGGAGACAGCAAAGTTGATATTATAGTCCCAAACTATTTATCAAACAATGTCGGTGTTCTCCTCAACAATGGCAATGGCACATTCGCTACTCAAGTGACCTATTCCACTGGCAGTGGCCCGATTTCTGTGGCAGCAGCGGATGTAAATGGAGACAGCAAACTTGATATTATAGTCGCAAACTATATATCAAACAACGTTAGTGTTCTTTTAGCTGTTTGCAAGTAGCACACAAATTGAACCCTCATTACGTAGTAACATTAAAGTAGTGAATTTAGAATTTTACTAAAATCTGCTTGAATCCTTTAACAAAATTAGACTATCCTTGTGTCATTTAATTAATCACATCCTTGACTATTATTGTAAAAATCAATTTCCATCAATTGAAATACACTTCTTAGCATCTTGTTCGCGGACGATGTTCATGTAAGTTTCCATCCATAGGTGGGTGTGGGTGTGGGTGGGTGTGGGTGTAGCTGGTGTGGGGTGTCAATGAAAGAGACACCCACACCACCTACACCCACACCCACACTCTCATAATGCATACTTGGATCTATTATGGTCTTAATAGTGATGAATGAAGAACAAGTATGAAACATGTAAATAGTATTCATGGTGTATTTAGCAATTGTGCGCGAAACGAAGAATTCATTTTTCGAGCAACTTATATTCAATGCAAAAAAAAACGAAAGAACTAGCACAATATTTTGTTCAACTTAAATCGCATTGACGAAACACTTCAGCATTATCAATATATATTTCGTAGTAAGAGAATGATTATTCTTATGAAAGGTCACTCAAATTTCTCACTTTATGGACGAATAAGAAATTCATTGTGCCCATATGCATCCTCATGATTACAGATTTAGAATAAGGATTAAATCATACATGATTGATTTGCAACTTTGTCATAAAATTAGGAAAAAAAAGGTTATTTTTGAAGAAAATTGAAGAAGAACATTGTCTCTCAGTCTGTAAAAAAAATTACTCACCTGTACTCGACTCATACCTGCTAGAGTAAGTTTCTTTAGTATTTCTTGTATGACGATCGAAAGAATGGTTCCTGTAAAAAAAAGCAGGTGTGAGTTTTCATTGAAAGCTTAAATACAATACATTGTTCTTAGTAGCTCAGTCAAATAAATCTAGTGATGTATGAAAAATGAGCATATAGCCGTATTATAGATCATTCAAACTTGAGAAACACTGTTTCAGGACTTTATCATCTCTTTACATGAAACTGGTATTGGGGTGTGGGTGTGGGTGGGTGTGGGTGTGGGTGTGGGTGTGGGTGTGGGTGTGGGTGTGGGTGTGGGTGGATGTGGGTGGGTGTGGGTGTGTATAAGTTACCACGATAACCTATGTATAGATTATTTCGATGTTACTAACTCTAAATCTTATCAAGTGGCCTTAGTATCAGTTGAAATGATTCAAATGAAATTTTGAACCAAAACATGACCCTTAAAGGGTGTGGGTGTGGGTGTGGGTGTGGGTGTGGGTGTGGGTGTGGGTGTGAATTTAGATTTAAAGCGAATTAACAATGGTGTAAAGAAATGGAGCAAAAAACCGAACAAATAAGAAATAAATAAATAAATAAATAAATATATAGATAAGTGAGTAAATATATGAATAAATTAAATAAATTTTGTTTTTTTGTATTTCTAATTTTATATTATTATTTTTTTGTGAATTTTAAGCTTTTGAAAAGTGTTTTTTAGTGCTTTTTTATTCGAAAGAGTGTGAATGAGATAAACTAGTTTTTTATATAGGTTGAAAAGATTGAAGAAATGAACCTTTTTTAGAATTTCTAAGGATGAGTTGTAAAAATTGAATAGTTTATAGATATTTTTTCGAATTGAAAATAAAGTATTATTTTCTTTAAGAGAATTAAATTTAGGGCAAAAAATTAATTTTAGAGAATAAATTTAGTGATAAAGATTGAATACTTTGTTGAGTATGAGAGAGATGAATTTCTTTGAAAAATGTATCAATTTATTGCAAATGGAAAATATGGATTATTTGAATGAAAGATAAATTTTAGAATAAATTTTAGAATGAGTATAAGAAAATATCTTTTTTTGTTTTTTTTAGTAAGGAAAAAATATTGAATTTTTATTAGGTAAGAAAAGATTGATTTAATTTCAAGTGAAAATTAAAGTGAAATTTGTTTTAGAATAGAGGAAAAAATAAGTAAACTTTTTTTGGTGAGAAAAAAGTAATAAATGAGTGAACGAGAGTTTTTTTGAATAATATAAGAAGTTTTTTTATGTTTTTTTGAATTTTATTTTTTAGTTTAACAAAAAATTAATACGATACGTGAAAGTATAATAAATTGGTAAGCTTGTAAAGCGACGCGTTTCGAATTTTCTTCAGGCTATTGAATGGCTATCTACTCTCTTTCCTTTCCTTTTATCCTACTCTCGTTCCTTTCTTCTACTCTCGTCCTATGGGAATTCTTCCTTTCTTCTATTCTCGTCCAATAGGAATTTTTTCTTTCTTTTCTTTCTTAATGGGGACTACTATTCTCATTGGAGGGGGATAGATGTCATTCTTTTTTCTTCTATTTCTGTCTTTTCTTAGTCCGTTCTTAGTCTCTTCTATCTCTCAAGGCAATCTCGATGGTGTGGGTGCCAAGAAGGGAGTAACTCAATGGGAACTAACTCTCAACCCCTATCACAGTAAAATTATACATTTTTTTAAAAAAGATTAAGTACAAAACAAAAAACAAAAAACGAAAAACAACAAAACAAAAAACAATAGTACAAAAAACGAAGAACTAAA
>CAJNOP010000581.1:71863-105060 GCA_905250075.1 Rotaria sp. Silwood1 | reverse complement strand
TTAATATAATTCAAAACATTTCTGTTGGCTTGCCAAAATTAAAAGAACCATTGATAGTTCTGTAGAACATCTAAAGGTTCCGCATATAGAACACGAAACTACCCTTCGTTCCGCAAGTAGTAAAATGGTTCCGTATATAGAAAACGAAACCATCCTTAGTTCTGCAAGTAGTAAAATGGTTCCGTGTAACTTTTACGGAACTATTGATGGTTTCGCACCCTTTCTTACGGTTCTGTATACATTATACGAAACCATTGATAGTATCGTGGAACATCTAACCCTAGGGAAAATCTTTGATGTTTCAGTGCCGGATCCTGAAAGGATATGATCAGGATCCTGTAAGGATTCACCCTTTTTTCCTGAGGAAACGACTAAATCCTGAAAGAAACGTGTAGCCATGGTTTTTCAGGATCCTGACAAGATTTCAAACAAGATTCTCTAGGATCCTGACAAGATTGCCATAGTCTTTTGGTTCAGGATTCTACCAGGAAACCCACAAATCCTGAAAGAAACGTGTAGCCATGGAATTTCAGGATCTTGACAGGATTCAAAACAAGATTTATTTAGGATCCTGACAAGTTTATCATTGCTTTGCGAACGAGGATTTGGCCAGGAAATCGATTATTCCTGAAAGAAACGTGTAGCCATGGAATTCCAGGATCCTGTCAGGATTTCAATAACTGAAATTAGAAAAAAATCGATTCCTGATAACATCTTTCAGGATCTGATCAGGTTTTCTCGAAGATGTTATCAAATTTCTTGACAGGATCTTTGTAGGATTGGACCAGATTTCCTTCAGGATATCATCGATTTCTTGGTAGGATCTTGGCAAGATTTTCTAAATAGAACATAAGAGAAATGAACACATAGAGTATCGATCTCTAGACCTTCAGTATACATACCAATTAGCTTACCGAGCTGGATGTGTCATGTGATTCTATTATCATTTCAACCTGCTATATCTTAATTTCTGACTTTAGTATAAACTTCTATTTGAATTTCATATGAATACAAATTATTTCAAAAAAATTCTGAAAAAGCAATATTATTTTCGATATGTATTTTAGTCGGTGAAATTGCACTGTTTTTTTTATTTCAGTTCGATTTAATAAAATATATTGTAAATTTTTTTTCGAACATAATCAAAGCTATAAGCACTTTCTGTTGAAAGACTTGCTGCTGACTAAAAATATCTATCTAACAAAAAAATTTACGATGACTAAATTTAAATTAAGAGTTTCATTCAATGATTTTTAATTTTCTTTTCCTGATAAGATAAAAAAAGAACGCATTGCTGTAGTCCGAATGTTAAAACAACTGTCATATAAATTACAAACAGGTTTAGAATTTTTTTTTCTAAGATTTTTTAAGATTCGTTCTATTTGTTTATGAAAAGAACCAAATCAAGATCAGGATAAAAATGTCAGAAGATTATTCATATCTCAGGATTTTATGATGTTTCGAAGAAAAACACTGTTATCTTTTAAAAAATCCTATTTATTTCTGTTGAGAATTTACTCAACATTGATACTGAAATTCTGTAGTTTTATCGATTTAAAAATATTGAAAGGATCCTGGCTGAGCCTAACTATAAACTCCAGGAAACAATTTTATTCATTCTTGGTAGGTTCCTGACAGCATCCTGAAAATTAAATTTTGAATAATTTCTACAAACAAACCTGAAAAGATCCTAACTGATTCCTTGTATTTTCTTATCAAGAACCTGAGCATACTTATATTTTTTTAAAGCATTCGAAATATCTGTTCTTGAACAGTTTCGCTCAGGAACCTGATCAAAGTTTGGCAAGATCTCTAAGTTTCGTATCGTGATTGATCTTGTTATTTTCTTGCCAAGATCCTTGACGGATGTGGCTATCATTCCTGACAGGATCCTGATACACAAATTTGACCCAGATCTTGACAAAAACCTGGAAAAGTCTTGACCGAATCCTTTTTCATAATCTTGAAAGGATCCTATCAAGGATCTTGAGTAAATCCTGAACAGGATCCTGAATTATTAATTGAGAAAAATATCTTAGCAGGATCCTGGACCAATCCTGAACAAGATCCTGAATTATCAATGGAGAAAAATATTTTAGCAGAATCCTGAACCAATCCTGAACAGGATCCTGTTTCACCTTGAAAAATCCTGGAAACAGGAATTATTAGGATTCGAAACAGGATCCTGAATAAAACGTGGCAAGATCCTTGAGATTCAGGATCCTGAAAGATCCTTCCAGGATTTCTTAAGGAATGAACAGGATTGAGACTAGGGAAAGGTTTCGTATATGTGACAGGAAGCCATCGATAGCTTCGTGAATTATATAATGGTTTGGCATATCTTCTACGGAGCCATGTGTAGCTTGGTAAGTGTTGCAAAGATTTCGGACACATTTTACGAAACCTTGAAGAGTTCCGTCACTTATCTGAAGGTTCAGTGTGCATGTCACGAAACCATTGGCAGTTTCGCAGAGTATCTAAAGGTTCCGTATTAGTTCTACGAAACCATTCATAGTCCCTAAAGTGCTCTTTTAGTACCGGAAATGTTGTACGAAACTAGCCGTGGTTTTGTAAAAGATATACCGAGCCATTACATCATTTACGAAGCTATAAACGGTTTCGTACAATGGATACCAAACCTTTTGATGTTTAACGAAACTTTTGATAGATTCGTATCAGATATACGGAACCTTTGGGTGCTCCACGAAACTATCAGTGGTTTCGTAAAACATCAAAAGGTTCAGTATAAATTGTGCGAAACTTTTCACAGCTTCGTAAATCATGTAATGGTTCGGCATATCTTTTACGAAACCATGGCTAGTTTCGTACAACGTTTCCGAAACTATAAGAGCACTTACGAAACTATGAAAGGTTTCGTAGAACTACTAGGGAACCTTTAGATGCACTACAAAACCTTCAAGGGTTTCGTAGGAAACATGCAAAACCTTCTTCGATTTGCAGAACTTTAAAAGGTTCAGTGTGAAGATTACAAAACCTTTTTCATCCCACGGAACTTAAAATGGTTTCGAAAACCACTGCGAAACCTTGAAAGTTTGGTAGAACACCTTTTTTTTGTTACTGTGTAGACTGAACATTATGTATTTAGGGATTTACTCTTAAGCCTGCTATGAACCCAATTGATTGTTATATTATTTAATAATTCAACAAGCTTTACAAATTAGCATTACTAAAATTTAAATAGCGATTGATCAGTTCGAGGTGTTCCCTCGTAAAGTACTTTCAACATTACGATAATTTTTTCTTTAGATGAGATAAAATTCACTATTATACTGAAGACAAAAAACTAATGTTCACAATTCTTTTGTTTCCTTCGCTAAAATACGATCAAAATTTATACGTAAGTAAAAGTTGGCTTTACAGTTCATTGTTTCTCTTTCTTTAGATACGACAAACTTCAATATTATTTGAATTAGAACAATTGGTTTACAAATATTTGGTCTTCTTTCGATACGAGTAACTTTAACATCAATAGGTAAGAATGATTAATTTTAATAATTATTCTTTTTGTTAATATAAAGTACGATCGAAAGTTTCTTAGGTAAGTAAGAAGTAGCTTTGCAGATTTTTATGTTTTTTTCTTGAGATACAATTAGCTTCACGACCAATAAGTAAGAAAAAATCGATTTAAGAAATTCTTTCGTTTGGATGGGCGATAATCAAAAATTATTTAGCGAAGAAGAAATGAATTTTTAGAATTATGGTTTTTCTTTCCTTCAGATGAAATGGCATTTAATATTATTAGGTAAGAAAAAATTGCTTTTGAACATTAGGTTTTTTATTTTGATGAAATGAAATGCAGTATTATGACTTTTGGAATTTTTTTTGAAAATTATTTTTCTTGTATTACGCTGTGTATTCGTAAAAGGTACTGGTGAGTTTCAGGAAAATTTTAGAAGGATTTTTTTAAGCTTCATTGTTATTATATTGTTTCGCAGTATCAGAAATTAACTTTGCAAGGGAAATGGATTTTTTCTTTGAAAACTTTTTTAGTGGACGCCTTCACCAAGAGAAGCGACGAATTCAAAATTAGGTATCTAGGGTTTTGTGAATTTTGGTCCAATTCATTGGCACAATTGTGGAAAATAAACAGTAAGCTTTATTGATTTAAATATTTTTCTTTTTATCTTTAGGTCCGTCGTAACATCAAATGGAAAAGGATCCGGAACAACAGATTCTGAAGCGTACTGTTTCAGTGTGTATCAGTTTCTGCTTGCAGACGAGCAAATGACTTGGAGTTGAGTCTGTGTCAAGACTTAGAAACTGTACATGTTCTCTAGAACGAGGAGTCTATTCAAAGTGACTTCAACGAACGAGAACGGAAAAGTTGAAATTGTCAGGTGTGGCGTTGTTCATGCTATACTTGGCTATCTTAATTTTTCTGCTCCGGTGCGTCGAAGTCACTTTGAATAGAATCCTCGTTTTAGAGAACATGTACAGTTTCTAAGTCTCGATAAGACACAACTCCAAGTCTATTGCTGGTCTGGAAGCAGGATGCCTCATAACCTGTCTTGATTATGAGCCATTTCGGTTCACTGCCTCGAAACTCCTTGCAAGGGTTTATGAACTTTTTCTAAACTCTTGCACTGATTTAAGTGTGTTTCCTAAACCCTTATATGGGTTTATAAGTGTGTCCTAAACCCTTGGCTTTACCCCAACATGGATTTATGAGCATTTTATAAAACCTTTGCTGAATTCCAACCATACTTAGTGACCGTCATAAACCGTTTTTTAGCACATTCACCACGATTCAGTTTTCTTTGGGAAAGTCGTCGAAATACCTATTTTTGTCAACAGCTAACTTCTAATAAATACACGGAGCAAAATTTTCACTACCGTCCACAGATGATTCACCGTTCTCTTCCTCATATTATGACGTATCATGAGTCAGAGCGAATTTTTTTCCAGTTTTTTCCTAGGACAAATGAAGCAGAAACTCTTTGATCACAAGTTAGAGGAAATAAAAGGATCTGCGCACAACGTTCGCAGACGCTGAACTGGTTGCTATAAACAAGCCAGGAAGTGAAAATCAAGGGAATCGAGCTATACAGTAGCAAAAAAAGTAAAAACTTTATGTGCTGACTTTGATTAATTTTTTTTTTCTTGAATGTTTTAACAAGAAGCATCATGTTACGGAACAAAGAACTCAAAAGATGTTGAAGGTAAGGTGTATGACATATATCGTTTAACTTCCTGCTTAAGAAAAAAGCAAAAGAAGGTGTTTTTCTATACATTCCCTTCTTAAAACATAGCGTGGCCCACCGGTGGGCCACATCGTGGTGAATGTGTTAGAGTTTATGCAAGGGTTTATTGATTTCCTAAACCCTTAAAAGGATTGTTGAAAGTGTAACGTATAATATACCCTTAAAGGGTTTATGAACTTCCTAAACCCTTTCGTAAACCCTTTGAAAGAGTATATGATAGGATTTATGAATTTCCTAAATCCTTTATTAAACCCTTAAAAAGGGTTTAGGAAAATTTTACATACGATAAAAACGATTTATTATACGTTACACTTTTATCAACCCTTTTTGGGTTTATTATTCTACGAATTTTTTTTACACTGTAGTCTAATGGCTAATATGAGTAAGAGCTTATTTCAAATATGGCAATTCGATTATAGACCAGACATAATATGATTATTTTTAAGGTAGAAGTTCAAGTAAACCCGTATATTGCTAGTGGACGGTCTAGTAAACAATATTGTCGGCAGGTGTGCCAGCAAGCGAACGGACTTTTAGTAGAAATTTTAAGGAGTATGGCGCGTTTTCACGAAAGTATCGCGAATGAACTTTGCTTCATTACCTCTTCAGAAAGCTGAATATAAGCTTCTTTTTTGGATACATATGGAAATAACCGTCATAGTGTGGTTCCTTAAATTTTTGTTGAGTGTCAATGTGATAATGTCAATTTAATTGGATGCATTTGTGACAAAAATGTTCATCCGAACCTGCATACAACAATGCACAATGAAATTAACGTTAATATCAACGTACACACACCTACCAATCCTTTTGGAACATTGGATACTAGCTGTGTTGAAGACTGTAAATTGGAAGAAAAAATGAAAAGAGCCGAATATACAGTCGCGGGTCAAACGAGTCACACGGATGAACGTTACTTGTTTAGTAGTAGTAGTAGTAATATATTACTTTCATTTATCGTAAGAAGTGCATAATAAATGGTATTATAAGGAGTAGTGGGAGAACGATTTAGACTAACATTATCTCTCCAGTCTTACATAAAAACAATCAAATAAGAATATAGTGTCACTATATGTAAAAGAAACTCAAGTGAAAAGAGAATACAATTATCATGAATACAAATTATCGATAAAAATTTACACAACATGGCGACTGTTTGATCTCCTGAAGTCGTCACTTGTAAGAAAAGTTTTAATAGTAATATGTATAGGATATTTAACATAATAGAACTCGATTTCGCATCAATATCTTTCAAGTACCTCAGTGTTCATTTTTTTTGTTACCTAAAGCAAAAAACTTGGTCAAAAAGAGATTGTTTATAAGACGATAGTAGTGTCGTATACGATTTGATGTTCTTCCTCTTGTTATAGTTGCTTGCTTTTCCTTCAGTAAAACAAGATTCAAGAAATATTTCCGTAAGAATAAAGGTTATAGTTTATGTTGAATAAAATCAGCAATGATTGAAGGATTAGTACGAATAATTGTGGATAATAGTTTTGAGACATATATTTATGTGAGTAATTCTATAGATTTATAAGATGGAAGGTTGATTATTTCATCGTTCGTAACATCATACCATCTATGTATGGTGTGCAAAATTCTACGATTTGACGCTTCCATTTGTGATTGTTTTGTACGAGATAATATTGACTAAATATTTAAAAAAGATCAGTAGTATGAACGAATATATGCGTCATATAATCGGTACGAGATTACTTGGGATAGCATACGACTGGTAAATAAACGTTTGTAAACTACAATATTTTTATTAATCTTTGACTGAATGTAATTGAGATGAAAATTGCAAGATAATGTAGCATGTAGAATGATACCAAGATATTTAAATTTGGAAAGTTGTTCCATGATGTGATTTTCACAAGAAATAACAGGAATAGTAGGAATATAGATCTTTTTGAAGTTTATTGGTTGTTTCTATGTGATTGCATAAGAGCACAAGTCTTTCAATACATTGGAAATTTGTTGTGAAATATGTAGAATCTTGATACCTTTAATTTCTATAAATACTGAACGACCTATTAAATAATTTCTTAACCACGCAATAATTTACAAATTGGACCTGTGTCATTTTTATCCACTATTGAAATTTTCGTTTTCGACAACAGTATCATTCTCGAAACAAGCCAATGACGAGAGAAACATACTTTTTTGATTCTTAAAATTAAAAGCAGAAGTAATAAATATTAGATGAAGTGAAGGTAGGAGTTTTATAATTCTGTTTGATACACTGTCTAATTCTGTGGAATTCGTGTTCTTTAATAATAAAACAGCTTTTTTAACATCAATAAGTTTAATACTATTATCCATTTCAAAATAAAAGAAGAGTGAGTATTTTGGCAATCATTTTTGATGGGAACTAGATCGAGATCTGCGGTTATTAATACCGATTTTTTTTGGTACAGTCTTTCGGAGTCTGCCGCCAAGGTTTTTATAAAATTGAGGCTTTTTAAAAGGGTTAGAAGATAGATTTTTTGAGAAAAAATCTGAAACAAAAGCGATTTTTTCATCAAAAATACGTCGAAAATACTTAGTAAAACCTGCATAACACCTAATGATTCTGATGCACTACTGAAAAATCAAATTTCAAAACTTTTAAATTACGCAATGTTTTGTTGTCGAGAAACTTGTCACAGGACCCTGAGAAAGTGTGCCAGAGAAATCTGGTAATGGTAATTCGATGCAGTTTTATCGTCTCTTTAAAATGGTGAAAACCGCATATCTTTATCTAGTTCCCATCAAAAATTATTCTAAAAATACTCACCCTTCTTTTTTTTTGAAATGGATAATAATACAGTCTAATTTCGAATTTTTAAGTTCTTTATTCAGTTCTTGATCAACTAAACAAACTTCAATTTCCACCACAGATTGATTATTTTCTTGCTCAGAAAATTGTTCTGCATAAAATTGCTTGGCAACATCAAACATTTCCACTAGAGATGTGATGACTACACCATTGTGTAGAATACCTTCAATTGGTGGGCCATAAGAGAAGTTTCACTTTGTCGAATATAGTTGTAGATAAATTGTCCCAAAATGAACATGTAAAAGTAATAAAGACTTCATATAGTGTCCAATAAGTACGTTTAATAGGGAGAAAACAATCTTTCCATGATATTGTGAATGGAGATGACCAAAGGATCGGATAATGATCACTTCTAATAGATGAAAGTACAGAAAGTGAACTAGAAAACATGTTCATAGGTCCTAATATAAGGTCCGCCACTGCGTTTGATCTTGTTGAAGTAGGAACAAATTTATTAATAACTTGAAAGTAATTTTCATTTAACAATTCAAATGAATTAAATCACCAAGTAAGATAGTATGTGAATTAAGACGTAGCATATGATTAAAAAGATTCAGTGGTAGATTCTCATTTGGTGGAGAATAACAGGTTGCTAATTGTACTTGACTTGAATAATATCCTATATCCAGAACAATAAGATTAAAATCATTTGAAAACTGGTGAGTCGTTGTATTGGAGTAGAGCGATATATAGCAATTAAGACACCACCAAATGTATTTGTTCCTTTCTGAAAAAAGAACTTGGAAATCTGTTAGGTACATTGAAAAATACTTTAGCGTGTTTTTTTCATGACTAGTACCATTTAAGACAATAACAGAAACGCGGAGTGTATTAAGTGGTTCAATAAAATCAAATGATAGAGCTAAAGACTACCGATATTCAATAATAGAAAAGATAATTCACTTTTTTAACGTCGAACATCTCCATTATTTGTTGTCGTCGAATTTCCCATTTCTTCAGTACGTAACTTACTGTTGACGTCGTGCTCTGTTCCAAAATAAGATCTAGTAAAACTTTGATTTGCTTTCTAGATAGATTAGTCATTGGAATCATATGAGAATCTTTTGTTTTTAGGAATTAATATATTAGCATTAGGATTCATATGTTGTTGTTTGATAGAGATCGCTGTTGGATATTGTACGCTCGTGCGCAGTTGTTTTGTCACCAGATGTGTTATCGATATCGTTGTTTGAAACTGTTTTTCGAAATAAAATCTACTAATTTTTTATACAAAGAAGATATAGTTTGTTTATTTGAACCTCTCGCTTTTATGTGAATTCGATTTGAAATCGCTTTGACAAGTAGACATATAATTCCATAAATGCAATAGTTAATCCGACCAATCTCACTGTTATAAGTATTTAATTTCATTGCAATAGTATCGTTTTTTTCATTCAGGTCATCTTGTTGTTGTTTAATATATAACATTGTATTGTTAATTTTTTCAAACATATCGACCATGTTCATTTGGCAGTTGTTGTTGTTATTTTGTTCGATTGTTGATGTGGTGTTATTTGTTGCTGTTTTAATGTCGAGCAAGTACTCTTTTGTATTGCCAGACCAGGTTTGTTTGTGTTGTTTTTGAGCTGTTGAAGTGGATGTTCCATGTAATATTTTCAATCGTTGATTTCTTTTCTTATTATACCAATTTGGATTATAAGGATGATGCTAAGCGCATTTGAAGCAAACTGGGTTATCTTTGTTTTGGACAATGAGCTGCAATATGATCATCATAAACTTGACAATTGTAACATCGTAGTATTCGAGTTAGGGGTAAATATGGTTCAACATCAAATGCAGTATTATCGTCATCTAGTAATATACGTTTTGATTTGAAAATCATGGATAATTCCTTGTACGATGAAAAGTCCACACGAACGTTTGATAATGGACATCCGCCACTAATAAATAGACGTATAACACGCAAAATTGATGGATAATGCTGTTTTAATTCATTACCAAAAGCTCGTGCACTTCACTGGCTAGGAACACAACAATACAGCATGATGGCGGTATTTTGTCTGATAAGTTCAGTTTGTATTTGGTATCGTTGATCATTGAGGGCTAGTCTGTTTCACACATCAGGTGTTTGAATTGTGTTACAATGCTGATATAAAATAAAAAGCACATTTGAATTTTTTGATTTTTTTGTATATCGCCCATAGGTTAGGTTTAATTTGTAATTTTTATTTATTTCTTTAATTATAACTAATTCTGTTGTTGAATATTGATTAATATCTTGTACTATAATACGAAATGGTAGAACTGTTTTTCGTGGTGATTCACGACGTAATCGATTTGATGAATCATTGAAACTTTTTTTAAATTGATGACTAATATTAAAATAAGAAGATGTTGTTGTTACTGCTGTTGAAACTTTTGCAGTTTCTTGTCTATTATCACTTAACTTAGATGGATGTTGATCAATATCAATATTAAAAGCAGGTGTTTTCTTCTAATTACGTTTAGCTGTATGACTTGCTGATTCATATTCATTAGGATATTGAACAGATCTTGCTCTGTTGTATGAGCGAGAGATTTTTTCATTTGAGCTACTCTGGATCAATTCATCTTTATGTGGATTTCCAATATCATTAACTTCAACAATACTCATTCTAATAACTGCATAAAGTTCAGGTGTGTAACTGCTCACGTGCGCCAACAAGTGAACACAAAGATGAAGTATACGAAGAACAGTTAGAAGAAGGTGGGACCGATATCTATCGTATCGCGTGATGAATGAGGAAGATTATTTAAATCAGAGAAAGAACTTGATCTTACAACAATCCTGATTGTTAATGTTCTCTGTCCTATGCGAATAATCACAGTAAATCGATGTCAGACTTAGTAGTGCTAAATATATTCTGTCGCTGAGCGAGTATATTGCATATCGAGAGCACGATGTTGGTGTTTCTGCAGCAGTCTGTTACTTGCGCAAGACTGGTGATTGATATGGTTGCGTTCCAACTGAGTCGGTTCAGTGTTCTTTCGAAAACAGCCGACTTAATTGAAGAAAATAGGATATTGTATTCGAATTCTGATCATTGCTTGTCTCTTCTGAAGTTCCATCAAAAACTGCGTTATACTTTCTTACAGATCGTTATAAATATCGGTCATGAATAACTTTTTTCCCTCAACGTAGAAAGTATCTTAGATTCGTCTGAAGATATGCTTCGAATTGCCGTCTAGTCTGGCTTTCCAAAATAAGACAAAAAATCTATTTAAACAAATTTATATGAGAAAAACTGGGAAAATATTTTCAAGATCGTTTGAAAAGTCTAAGATACTCGAAATCGTAGAAAACTCGTTCGAACAAAGTAGATTCTTTCAATCGTCTGAAAATCCTCATTCTCATACATATTTTTATGAGAGAATTCTAGATTACAAAGGAAAGTATATCGTTCTTCCAATGTCTTATCCGACTCTTTGAACTGATTCAAATGTCAAAAATGAGAAGGAAATGTCAAGTTCCTTTTATCTCAAACAATAAAAATCCCTCCATATTAGCGTCCTGATTATTAACCATAAACTTATCCATCTGCTTGATCATTCGCCTTGAAAGTTGCTTGTACAAAGAAGTAAAGTGAGACGACTGTGCAGAGTACATATGTTCACGCTGCTTAACTTTTCGTTGGTCTTGATCTTTCTATTTTTTAATCAATCTTCTCCTTTTTCAAGTACTCATCATAGATCTACTGTATTGTATTAAATAGTATTGTTTTTTGGCTCAGATCACACTGTCTATTTTCCATCGATTGTGTAAATTTCAGTAGGATGTAATTGGAATCACTCTATCAACTAACCGATTTCAAACAAGTACTGATTAGTTGCTCGACATCAGTGCTGGCGACGAATCGAAAATAACAATCTTATTAAATTAAAGTTTAAGCACTCTGTGATATGAGAAGGTACAGGCGCACGAAGAGTTTCGACAATACACTTTGAATGAAATTCTTTCCATGGAAAATAAACAACAAAATAGTTCAACAAATGACATTCGTTAAAATCGGGATGCTCGTTGAGAATCCCTGGAACTAAAATCATGAGAACCATAAAAAAACATTTAATTATTGAATTTACTTTGCTAGGAAAACATCTCTGAGTAAAATATAGGCACCATTTCAAAGCCCACTAGAGCTGATCACTTATTACAGAAAGGAAGCTATTCACGTATTTTTTTCATTTGGGTCTTGAACACAAGATATACAGTTGTATGAATCATTTTAATATACGGTGAGAAAAGGAAAAGCTTGTTAGCGCAGCTTCTTTGGAGCTGAAATGTGGAACTCACATTCATCCTTCAACCTTTTTATTCTAAAACATCATCTGCAGACTGAAAAATTTTCTTGTCAACTATAATTGTTTTCATTGAGAATCGATGAAAAGAGCGGCAATTTATTATTTATTTGTATATCAAAAAAATATGTTAAAAAAGAAAATGTTGTTTTTTCATTTAAGCGCACTCGATCTCATTTATAATTATTGCTATATACTCGATAATAATATTTTTTTTTGTTGCCTAATTTGAAGTTATTTTCCTCCACCATCGACTATTTGATGAATACGGCTGTTGCAGTCTGTAATGGAGGGGGGGAGGTGTCTGTAAGGAGGGGGAGGAAGTATGTGTATGTAATATTCTTTTTGGTTGCTATGGTCTGTAAGAGGGAGGGGTATGTGTATGTAATGTTCTCTTTCGTTGCTATGTGTCTGAAAGGGGGGCCTGTCTGTAAGGGGAGAGGGGAGCCGCAAAACCTCGAACTTAAAACTTACACTCACTATTTTCTTTGAAAATATATGTGAGTTCCACAAAATATCGTCTAACATGTTTAGCTAAACCAGATGTGGAAATAACAACTATGGAAAAATCTTCAAGCTTTGCAAGGTCAAGCTTGCTCAGCTCTCACTAAATAGGCTTTTGGAATCTGCAGGGTTGATGAATTTAAAGTCTAACATTATCTTTCATTCATATTTATTCATTCCAATAAACTTTATTCTTTGCTGTGCAAGCTCTACGTTTTCCCAAAGTGAATGTTTACAACACGACTAGGAAGTACTTTACAAGGTGACTATTTACTTCGATGAAGAACCAAAACTTTGTATAGATTGGTTTGAAAAAAAGTGACCGTAACTGATCTCTACTCAATCAATCATGTTCTTCAACAACAGACTGATAGAATGTAATGGTAATCGGAGAATAGGTCAGAAAAAGTTAATGCGACTTGTTCGTGGGTCTGCTGGTCAGAAATATACGTTCAATATTCATTAACTTGTTCATAATATTTCTTCATACATCTTACCTTCTTTTGAGGAAAGACTTCTTAAACATGGCTAGGATTTTGTGTCGAACAATGAATTACCAGTTTCTTAGATTTTGAAACTGACAAGAAACAAAATATATTAAAACTACAGTCTATTTGTCATCCACATGTTTGTTGTACTCTCTGTCGAGACATATCTTCCGAGTCTCTACAAATAATTAAAAGCACTCGCAAGAAGATACTGAAAGTGTTCAGTGAAGAGATGGATGCTTTGAAATCTCAGAAACGAAATACGTCTATTGTAATTTGTAAAGCAGACGGACGAAGATATGTAGTTGTCTCAATAAAATTGATTATAAGAACTGAGCAAGAGCGATATTTAATGAGAAGCAAATCTGCTCTCTTCCTGGTTCAACTTCACTGGAAAAGAAAGCAAAAAAAATGAACGAGGTTCTTCGGCAATCATGCAAAGATGATCTATCGAACAAAATCTCTTTTGGCAACATCATTTTGCATTCGTATCACTTCTCTATCATACGTAGACAAGCAAAGGCTCAAAAAGATTAATTATCCAAATCTATAGCAACATCCCTACTCTCTGATCGAACTGAATAACCTACTTCATTCATAAAACACCTTTGAATTTGTGACGAAAATCCGAGTGTTTCGATTTTCTACAACTGAGACTATGTCTTCAATTGATCTATGATAAGAATACTAGACCACAGATGACATTGTCTAGAACTTAAATGAAAAATCTGATGCATTTGGCCGCAGGAAACGTACCATTTGGATTTTTCGACAAAAAAGTATAAACAATCGAATAGTGCTCCCATCATTTGACATTGATCTAACCGGAACCTAATCACATCTAGTTACGATACCTTTTTATGTGGCTACAGAACAGTTATATTCTAATTTCAACAGAGAATTAAATATTTTATGCTTATCATTCTCTCATAATATGTCAGCATTCTTATCTATGTATTTTAAGTCACAAAAAACATAACCGATAGAATATATACTCAGAACACTAGTCAAATATTTACATGGTATAAATATATTTTTAAGAGTTCACGTAATAATATTTAAGAAAATAAGTATACTAATAAAATATGTTTTTTTGTTGAACAAGAATACTGTGATTTGAAATGTTGAGTTTTAGATGCGTTTATCACGAGATTTATTCGATAATTGATAATTTTTCCTTGCATCAAGACTCCGTTTATTGTTGTTCAGATTTTGATCAGCTAGAGGTTTGAGAACATCATGATTCTTCCTCAAAATATTGATTGATCAACTCCTTTCATACCTAATCTTATTCGACTATCTGTAAACGTATTTTTAGAAACACAAAATATCCTCTCTATTAGACATCGGCGTGCCTTTTGAGACGTATAGGTGGCCAAGATATATTGAACATGCCGATATCCAGCCATGAAAAGATATTTCACATGAATTCTTGCAGATATTTTATATTGAAACTGGAGCAGACAACTGAACGTTGCTCGGGACCTGAACCTAAGACAATAATTGGATAAATGGATAGAATTAATAACTGCAATCCAACTTTAAAATTCGCGATAAAATCTCAAAAAAATTCTTCATCCTGTGTTTTCTGACGTGCAGACAAAACGAGAGGCCGTTGAGTAAACAATATTAGATACGGTTCCACGGTTCATACTTAGATATAATCTTCCTAATTCGAATTAAGTAAAGAAGAGCAAAAGAAGTAGACCAAGACGTTGAAAGCAAATTATTAAACCTGTCATATAATTTGCTGTGACACTTCCGATCGAAAGTTTATTGCCAAAAATTTTGCACCAACAAACTGCTCTAACCGTGCTGAAAAACATGTCTTTTTTACCATTACGTATTTTTTACCCGAAACGTTGAGTTTTACGTTTCGATAAAGGAAATTGTACACTAGGATGCTATCAAATGCACAGCTGCAGCTGCAGTTCAACAAACATTTCACTCCAAATCAAGACTTTTTGTCGCTACTAAATAAATATGATGAAGCTAGAAGATTAAAGAAACTTGCTCACAACTTTTCTTCTGGACACCGTGACCTTGTATAAATTAGAGAGCTCGGCAGATTTCGGGAAGAAGGAATGTCTCAACATCAGAAAGTGATTACAAATAACCACTGAGATTCTAAGTTATCAAAGTATGCCACTGTCCACAGACCCAAATTGAACTTCTCTCGAGTAAAAACGATAGTCAATGAAACAGTTTGGAGATGATGAAACGGAAAGGGGCCTTGATCACATATGGGACCAAGGGTCTTCGGATAAATTTCGAGATAAGAGCCATTTTGATCACGATATTATTGCATCTCGGTCAATGAACGAGATGAAAGCGGATAGGTATCACAAACAACATCAATGACTTATCCAAAGTTAGGAAAAAATGAAGTTTCTCTTCTATTACATTATATTATGTTATACGAAAAATATCTACATGGACTAGATAAATTCTTTTGGCTAATTGTGAATGAGCAGACTTGATGGAACGCTGTATTGTCCACTTATTGATTACAGGCTCACAGGGGTATTGACAATGGAAATGTCATAGGTGATTACTCGTAGTAACATGTGAAAAGAGAACATGAATGAAAATGAATGCTGATCTGTCCGACGAAAGATAAGTCATCCTGTGGAAATGACATTTGTGATTATCTCTACATATTAATGACTAGCTGAAGAACTATATCAAGATTGAAAGTTGACTTGAACATTTCATGAAAGATAAATCAATATGTGATAACAACGCCATAATGATATCACTCCTATTATCTTTAGTCAAAATTCAATAAAGTTCAAAATAAAAATATTTTGGTGCATAGAAAACATTTCGAAAGAGCCAGTAATCTAAAGTGGCAAAAGTAACGATTTCACATAGACGAAGAATTAAATTTGGAAAAATATCTAACATGACGACATTTGTTATGGTCGCACTTCTCTTTCTACTTTCATGGTTCTAAGAGTGTTCTCAGTTTGTTTCTAATGCGTAACAATATGGCTGTGATCTGAGTAAATCACTAAATCGTTTAGAAATTTTTCGCTACCTGCTGCCGGTTATGACGTAATATGTGAACTGCTCTTTAGTGCCGAAATTCGCTACTGCAATATCCAATCGGTTGTCATTGTTAAAATCACCAACGGTGGCCATGTAAGGACTAGAGTAGGAGCCTGTTGAATACATAGTTGGATCTTTAAAAGTGCCATCACCGTGTCCCAGATAGACAGCTATTTCATTCACTATATGATTTGCGACAACCATATCCAAAACTGTATCATTGTCAAAATCGCCGATGGCGACAGCTCGTGGACCGTACTTATATTCGATTGGCTTTTGGGCCGTTGCTTTGAAATTGAGACCGCACTTTGCAACTAAATGATACATGAAAAAGAATGATATGACTGATTGTTTACTTCAGTCTTAGTATTCGCCCTAGATTGTTTCGAATCATGAAAATTATCGTATAACACTATTTAGAGACGATTGACAGCAATCATCTTTCAAAGGAATGTTTGCTTAGCTTCTTAGATTTAACATATAGTTAAATATAGAACTAATTGAGCAGACCATTTATTTATTCCCATCGTTGCATTTACTATTGAATTCGTTTGAAAAATGTGTTGTTTCGCACTGTTACATGATCAAATGAGCATGAAAATACAAGGGGGAAAGTGCAGGCACCCAGCACCCAGCACCTAGCACCCAGCACCCAGCACCTAGCACCTGCTCAGTACGTATACCGCATTCCACAGTGAGCATCTACGGTACCTACGGCACTTTCAGCATCTTCAACAACTATTCTATTGTCTTAAGTACTTAAGATAATGAAACAATGTTTGCAGGTGCTGAAGGTGCCGTAGGTGCTCATAGTGAAATGCAGTATAGGTGCTGAACAGGTGTTGTAGGTGCTGGCAGGTGCTGTAGGTGCTGTAGGTGCTGGTAGGTGCTGGTAGGTGCCGGTAGGTACTGGTAGGTACTGGTAGGTACTGGTAGGTGCTGGTAGGTACTGGTAGGTGCTGGTAGGTGCTGGTAGGTGCTGGTAGGTGCTGTAGGTGCTGAGCAGGTGCTGGGTGCTAGGCGTCTGCACTTACCCCCTTGTGAAAATAACATATGATGCAAAAATAATGGTACAAAATATTGATCCGTATTTCCTTCCAAAAGAAGACTGTTGAAAGAAAACATTTTTACTAAAATGTAGTGCGTTTTCTCCTCTTTCGAATCATACATAACTTATTTTTCTACGACGTTTATACATGAAACACCATAACAAAAACTAGAGGCACCCTTAAAAACATTCCGCACTTTTTCATAAAAAGGTAGCAGAAAATGTCGATACTTATTCTCTTCGATAAATACGTGCTGGAAAAAAGATTTTACTACCAATCGATAGCAAATCTTCTCGTCTTTCGATCAATATGTAATTTATTTTTAATACACATTCGTAAATGAAATGAAACAAAAAAGAAAGGAAAGTACTCGCACAATAAATTTGAAGTTTTTTTTATCAATTCGTCAATACCATCTTCAAATGGCAGTTACTTATAATTAACTAACACCTAAAAGATGATATTAAAAAGTTTGTATAAGTTTAAGTAACTGCTGTCTTACAAGGGCTTTTTAATCAGTACAGAAAATTCGAATTAGGGTTGTCCACCAAGGTATTTTTGAAGAGTTTACAAACAACTTCAAATTTATTGTGCGAATAATTCCCTTTCTTTCTTGTCTTATTTCATTTAAGAATTTATATTAAAAATAAATTCCGTACTGTTCGAAAGAGGAGAAAATTTTCTATCGATTGGTAGTAAAATCTTTTTCCAGCACGTATTTATCGAAGAGATATAAAGATCGACATTTTGCGCCATTTTTCTAAATTACACGAAAAGTGCGGAATGTTTCTAAGAGTGCCTCTATTTCTTCATATGGTGTTTCACGTATAAACTTTGTAGAAAAATAAGCTATATATGATTCGAAAGAAGAGAAAACGCACTACATTTTAGTAAAAATGTTTTCTTTCAACACTGTTCTTTCGGAGAGAAATACGGATCAATATTTTTTACCATTATTTTTGCATCATATGTTAGTTATATTTCATAGTCCTCTCAATGATTCAATGAGCATTTTGGGTTGGCAATGGCAACAGCCGAAAGAATATAACGAATTCTGCAACAAATGCTTGAGAATAATAATGCACAGAATGTTGACAATAAAGAAGAAAATGCGAATCTACTGACTGACTAACCATGCATGAAAACGACATAGCATAATTGGTGTATTTGTCTGTAATTCCCTCATGCGGACAACGCATGTTAACCAATAGTTGTTGAGTGACAAGCACGCAACTATATATCAATTACTTTTGATACAGTAAGCAATTCATGATTTCTATCGATCTATTCAATCACAAATCCTGATAAATATTTTTCTAAGCTCTATAATGTTTATATACAAAATTTTACTATTTTGAACCATAGTAACAAAATAATTCGCTAGAATTTGATAAAGATATGAAAGCTTAGTGTTGAATATAACATAGAACACACATGAGTCATACAGAAAAGCAGAAGAAAAATAATTGTATCGGAATATGCCAGCAGAAAGAAAGAAGATAGATATAGAACACATGAACTACTGACTCATGTCTACAAGTGATATAAAGTGAGAAAATTTAAATCAAATGTGTTCCATGAAGAAGAGATATCTACTCTCGTCACGTTCCATGAGACAGAGATGTCAAAGAATACCACAAAAAATAATAGAACAAGTGATTCATGAACATTGAATTTGATAAGGTTGACCTTTCTGCAACAAGTAACAATGTGTAACATCAGCTTGCAAAAAATCAGACTGTGAAATTCCTGCTTTATTGATGTATGAAGAAAAAGATTATAGAAAACGCAATAATCTCTATCTTAGAGAAACTTCTTATATTTTCTTTAGAACAATGTTGTAATGGAAAGATTCCTTCTGGAATTCTTTTCTAACCTGTAGTCACTACCAATAATTAAAATGAAAGGATCCAGCTTATGGACAAAACATTATATCTTTCAGTGATGATCACCTTGATTAGCTCGCATTCGCCATTGCTAATTTAAAATGAAAAACTGAAGCAGTTGTTATGCTTATTGTTCTTTCCCTGCTTGATAATTTGCTTCGAACATGCCGATAGAAACTATTTTGCTATAATTCAAATTTCTTTAACCAAAAATCAGAATATTGGTGAAATAGAACCGCATTAACTGGAGATTATTATCTTATTGAATACGAAGAAGGCAAACCAACAAGTACGTACCTGATGATTTTGGTGCGGTAAAGGAAACTACCAGTATACCTATGATCGTAAGTATGCTTGTAATCATAGGCAACACAAAGATAGGTTTCGGTATGAAATCTAACATCAACCAGTAAAAAAACTTCCTAGAAAAGAACAACTGCGACGATATTTAACAACAAAAAAAGTCATACATATTCTGTCGAAACGTATAATTTTTGATTCGAGCAATTGTGCTATACTGATCATTTCTTGCATTTCGGGCATTTAGAATTGATTTTGGCGCCTCGTTTGTGTTGTCGGAAACAGTAGTTCTACGAGGAGTATATTTGACCAATTTAATGTTATCACTCGTAACAGCCATTTCAATCTACAAGAAGACAGTAGTTAAGAAAGAGCACATATCTGACAGCAGCATATAAATATATGTCTAAATATGGAGAGTTTCCACAGAAAACCGTTCCTGTAGTATTTCTGCTCAATTTGTTCAGTTGATATACGTATAAGGATACAAGTTTTCTGTGTCACTTCAAGAATTGTTCAATGGTTAAATAAATTTGTTTGATATGTTGAGGAGACTGCACAATATATCTAACGATAAACCTATACCCGATCAAAACACTGCAAATACTGCAGCATATTAAAACTCTTATCAAAGCTATCACTTATTTATTTTTTGTTGATTTTCATCAAAACTAATGCACATTATTTTTTCTGTTTTCAGTTTTCTTGCATGAATACTTTCAGACGGATGACTTTCAACATGTTTTCTAACAATATTTCTTAAAACAGTTTCCTGCAGAATTTCAAATACGCCGAAACTTGATGAAGACACCAATCACCATTTTTAGAATTATAACTTGGAACAGTAAAGCTGTCCTAGAATTTCTATATCTGAACGGCACATTGAATTTATTCCATCCTCTTTTCAACATTTACAAAAAAGCTATCCAATTGAGATTAGTTTTGAAAAAGAAGTATATCAAAGTATTCGATTGTAGAAAATTTTTCTGGATCGGGAAATGCGATATTTTATTTGGGCTTATTACTGAAGACTGAATATTATCTATATAAGCCATGTTCGGTTCTGCCTGTTTGAACATATTCGGATTAAATATGTTCGTTCGAAATCTGAATATTATGAACTGATAGTATTTTGGAGAAACTATATCTCACTTAGATGAAATGGTCTAAGATAATTTCTGTTTCTTCACCTCTATTCTTGATTAATGTCTATGAATAGACATCAGTGACAACGATTAGCGGAAAAGTGTAAGCTATATCAATTGATACATCGAAAGAAAAGAGATGATCACCTTCAAACGCATGAAAAATTTCCTTCGGGTAGCCTCCATTTTTGAACTGGCATCCAAAAAAATATGTCAAGTGTCAGCAAGAAACAGCTCGATTCCTTAGTGGTATTGGTACTACGAGTAACATTTAAAATACATAGATAGTGTCTCCGGCTACAAGGGTGAACACTGAATAGATTGTAGCATCTGAAAAGCTCTCCTCCATTAAGTTTTTCTGGATTTGCAAATTACTCTTCTCTACTCTGTATATATCTTTTCGAATAATATAGAAATATTGCTTTAGTTACGTTTCCGGGAGGCCTTGATTGACAATATATCAGTTAGTTTCTCTCTATTTGACTGAATCTTCAGAAAACTTTATGTTTTTATTGAGTCGACGACAACAGCTCACTTTCAGCAATGGAAAGGCAGTGGTTTTGCTGCTTAAGAATCCTGCTACTATCTATGAATCTATTCGATGAGATTCTCTAGAGTCTTCGAATAGCTTGCGTATCATTTGGTCATTTAAATCTATTGTCATGTAATGCTTGTAAAGGTGACTGATTGAAATCGTTTTCTTTAAGCATTTATGATAAAATGTATTAGCCATTGGTTAACCATGGGAAAAATTCTCGTAGTTTTTTTTTCTTTCATTTTTATGAAATGAAAGCATAGACGTTTCTCTCTTTCTGTTCCCTAATTTTTTGCTTTTAGGGTGAATACCAGACTTCTGCCTCCAAATAAGTCCTGTTCGATTTAGTTTTATTATCATAAATAAGAAAAACTCTACATCTTATTAAGTACTATATCAGAATTATATCTACTGAAAAATTCAATTCTCGCATCAATAATAGATCTCGAATTAGAATCATAGAAAAATATTCTGAAGCACTCTATAGTTTATCTTATTGTATAAGATAAAATACTTAACTTTACTAATTTATTTGGAAAAAAATTGTGTACTACTGACATTTTCTGTGTCAACGTAGACGCAAAAGGATTTCAAATAAAAGCACCGACCATGGCTCTCTCTTATGATTTGTTTCAAGTCTAAATGTTGTCGCAAAAGTTCAATTGAAAAAGAAACTTGAATGTGTTTTTAACAATTGATGCAATTTTCGTGAGCTTTGTATAGTTTAATCTTATATTTCACTAAAGTTTTATTTCATGTAAAATTTGTTTCTAGTATGTGTAAGAATAATTATGTGCAAATATAAGGTACACAGCTATTGTTTTCGGAAAAGTACATAAAAACATCGTATAAAATTTATTTCGATCTTATTATTCCCGTCCCGTATTGTTTTCATCCAAACTAACAGTTGGCTGCGATTCTTTAAGAAACTGATGATTTGAACGATTTTCTCATTTTTTTTAATAAATTTTTTAAAAAATTCACTGCTAAATTATTATTTTCAGTTTTGAATTGAACAAGTGATTTATTAAAGTGCTACTTTTTTGGCGCTATCATTAATCAGCCATCGAAATCGAGAAATAAGCGAATATAGCTCTTGTCAACGATATTGGTGGCTTTAATGCGCTCACATAGCAATAGAAACGTGATTTTGATTAAGATCTAACAATTTTGTAAGAGTTCCAAAAACTATGTACGAAATGCGTGGCTAGCCACCTGTTTTCAATTGATTTTGGACGACATGGGTAATTCTGTTACTCACGATGGAACCTTTCCAACTGTCAAATCGCTTTTTCAACGAAATCTACGCGCTTAAAAGCTATTGACTATGCTAATCCCGAATATGAGTATGAGAAATCCCCTTAGGACTTGGCTGGGTGGTTTGCTAGAAAACCATTTTTGAGAATACTGAACACTTTATGAAATGCTATATTTTTCTGCTGAGATTATAGAGCAGAGCAAATTATCTATCAAACAATAGCTGTTTCTATTTCAGATCGAGTTTTTCTAAGAAATAGAGTCATTTGAATTCATATAACGGATGCATACTACAACATTTAGATATAAAAATACGAAACTTGATGTTATTTTTCTAGAGCTCATTCTTGTAAAAAAGGAAAAAATGTTGATTTATAGACAATTCGATCTACTCTATAATCTCAACAGAACAAAATACAACATTTCATAAAGTGTTTGGTATTCTTGAAAAGTGGTTTTCTATAAAACCACATAACCAAGGTCTAAGGGGATTTTTCATACTTATATTCAGAATTAGCATAGTCGATAACCTTTAATCGCGTAACTTTCGTTAAAAAAGCGATTTGACAGTTGGAAAGGTTCCCTCTTTAGCTTACTGCGATCTTAATCAGGCATCATAAATCGATAAAACTATCGAAATTATTATGTAATTTTTAAAAAGCAACATTTCTAGTGAACTACTAGAAAATCAAGTGAAAGAGAAGACCTAGACTATAATAATCTATTTTATTTGGCAGATATCGAGTTTCTTCACCTTGTAGCCTCAAATTTGGCATGTTTCTTGGTCAGCTGAAGTAACATGAGTCTATGCTTTCTATATAAACATGTAGACAACAGTTGTTAGAAGACATCAGTCAAATATCTAGTTCAGATGAAAAATAAAATCAATAATAACATGAAATACATTTTATATGGTATCTTTATATATTTATTTCAACTAGAATGATAATTTCGAGCTCTTTCTAAACTTATATTCGTAATTTTTTTTTCTGAGTTAAAGTTAATTCAATGAGAGCAAAGCTTCGTTGGGGATCAAAAATGAGGTTTAGACAGAGTTTTGTATGTATTGAATATTATACATTGATCAAAAGAGCCTCAATTTTAATTATAGGAAGGCTATCTTTTACGCTTATTTGTAGATTCTTCGCTACTGACATATCGCTGAAAAGTATCACAATCTATTCTATTACAAATATCGCAGTTTTAAATGATTTGTTATTTCGAAAAATGTAATCTCATCTAGAGAACGACTCTGGGAGAACTGTTTCTTAGATTGCGCCTGTTCTGAAATATTACCTTATTGCAATTCATGATTTTATACACTATGAAATCCTCTACAAAGGTAGGAAGGAAAAGCTATACCAAAATAACCTGTTCAGAAATTGTACATCATCAAAAAAGCTTACTTTTAGTGGCATTATCGACTTTTTCAATTTATTTCAGTATTTTTTTTTATAGTCCAATAGCCAAGTTCAAAGAATATATTCGAAAAGATGTGCGATTATCTTCAAATCAAGCTTAATATCCGAAAAATGAATAAACATGGTTCCTTAGGCCTTTAAAATTAGTCCTCTGTACAAACATTTGTGCTGGTTTCCATCGAAGATTCACTCTTACTAGATTAACTTTAACTCACAAGTGATTCGAAATATATATTCAAAAATAGTATAAAATTCTCACTCTAGCTGACTACTTTTGGTTCTCTTCTGAAAAGTTTAAGTAAAAGCAAATAGAGCATATATTTTATGGAGAGGCTTTTTACACGCAGATTACTAAAGACAAATTTTACATGAAATCACGATTCAAAAAATATAGAAAGAAAATATACAAAGCTCACGAAAATTGCTTAAACTGTTAAAAATATATTCAAGTTTGTTTTTCGGTCGAACTTTTGAGCCACTCTGTAAACTACCAGTGAACTTTGGTTCAAAAAAAAATAATCTTCCTTTTTACTTAGATGAATAGTAAGAATAAGCAGAATCATAACTACTTGTAACATTTAGTTATGTATTTTATATTTAGGCTACCCACAAGAACAACTGCCACGATAAGTATTATATCAAAAGAAAATCAAGTCGACTTCTGTCTTCACTACAGAGAAAGTTGCTGTTCTCTGAACGATCTCTAGGAATGCTACGAGGAATAAGTGAAAATATTTTAAAAGGTCCTTGACAAGAGCAAGAAACAGAACAGTAAGAGTCCTAATTTGACTTTCTGACATCGAAGTACATATATATCCTCGTATTAGAAGAAGTCTTATAATATGTGCTAGCGCACAAAGTTTTCAGAGTGGTTTTCAATTTCAAATTTTTGGGACAGTATTCAAAAAGACCTTGAAAAATATTAGTCGTTATAATCAAATGCCGATTTTGTCGAAAAAACTATGTGATAAACATGTAATGACAAAGCACCTCCTTCTTCACTGAGACTGATTTAAGTGCCTGAAGTTTTGCCATTCTAATGCTTGAGTTACTACTGATATACTTCGCACAGCTTTGAATTTCGCTCAAATACCAAGTTCTGAATGTTTTAACTCAAAACATTTGAAAAATGCTGAGAGTACGCGAGAAGATCCTTAGTAATCGTTGTGAAAACAAACAATGAACTGAATTAAAATATAAGACTGTCTGTATTAGGGGTGTCAGCGTTCCCCGTTCCTCGGCGTTCCGTTCCTAGGAACGGGAACGCTTGTCAAAATCGGATTTCCACGCTATATTTCAACATGGCGAGGTCTCTAGACACATCCACTTTTCTTTTTATGTTTGAGTGCTCAGCGTTCCGCGTTCTCAGGAACGGGGAACGTTACGCCGTTCCGCGTTCCCAGGAACGGGGAACGCTACCCCGTTCCGCGTTCCCAGGAACGGGAACGCTACCCCGTTCCCCGTTCCTGGGAACGGGGAACGCTGAACACTCAAACGTAAAAAGAAAAGTGGATATGTCTAGAGACCTCGCCTTGTTGAAATATAGCGTGGAAATGCGATTTTGACAAGCGTTCCCGTTCCTAGGAACGGAACGCTGGGGAACGGGGTACGTTAACTTCCCTAATTTTTATGAAATTGGCTTTCCTTCGGTGAATTAGTAAAATTTCTGTTAAAAGTGAAAAAAACGTATATTGCGTTCCCATTCCTAGGAACGGAACGCTGAGGAACGCGGAAGCGTTCCCCGTTCCTAGGAACGGAACGCAAAGTTGACACCCCTAGTCTGTATGAAACCCAAACGTTCAGATTATTACTAGCAATAAGAGCTTGAAAGAATGTCGACAAGTGAAAAGCTACAACGAATCCAGCTTGATTGTTATCAACAGTTGTTTAATCTGGAAGCTGTTTAGCATCTGAGATATTCATGACATAGTGTAATGCACTATGAAGGTATATTCGCTTTCTTCAAAATCACTGAAAGGTTTGAAATGAACACAGTCAACTATTTTTGTTGAATCAGAGATAGATAAATCAACAAGAATCCAACAAAAGGATCTACCAGTGACTGTTTATGTTAGTTAACATAAGATCACTCGGAATTTACACTCAGAGCCTCATCTAATTTCCTGAATGATTAACAGTTTTAAAAAAGTCAGAAACTGCTATGGATCCTGATCAATACTCTTTTGAATTCCGTTAGGATTCGGAAATTTTTTGCCTAGCAACTTTCTTCAAGGTTGAGTCGTTTTCTTAGGTAAAAAGAGTGAATCTTTGAATGATTCTCATTGAACCAACGAAGGATCTTGAATGAAAGCGTCAAGAATTTTTGCTGAAGTAGTACAATTTTGATCTCTGTGAGGCTTTAGAACTGGTTACAAGCAAATACAGTGATCCTGTCAGAATCTTACGAGTCTTTATCTTGGTAGATTTTTTCTAAATTGTTTTTGATGCTACTGTAGTATAGACTTTTAAAAGATGTTTTTTTGATTTTTTTTTGTCCAAGGATATTATTGAGAAGTTATTAAATAGGATTTTAATTGTAATTTGGTTATTTCAATATATTTTTTTATTTCCGTTATTTCTAGTCTGTGACAAAATATCTGTTAAAGCTGTGTATGGTTTCACTTGCACATGAGTGACGTGATAAATATATTTTTGCAACCCAATGGAATCAAAATGTAAATAGTGAACTTTTGTCAATAGGAAAAGAATATTCGGAAAGATATAATATTTTTACTGTCGTCTCGGGATGATTTCTGTTAGTTTGAAACTGGAGTAGTGGTTTAAATTTAATTCAGGTTTCAAGATATTGAACTTTGAAGTTACATACGATAACAAGACACATTTCAGCTGACTAAGCTAATCGAAATGTATACAGAAGGTCTAAAGAACAATTGTTCATGTGTTCACTGCTTTTCTGTTCTGTTAAGAAAATTTATAATATCCTTTAGAAATCCGAGGTCATTAAAACAATATAGAGGCAACATTTTCTTTTTCAATTTGAAACCATTGAAACTGACTCGATCTTGAGTCAAAAGCATTGACATACTGATCAGGACCATGAATCGAATCCTGCCAACATTTTGATATTCCATAGCAATACATTTGTTTCACGATTTTATAAAAGACTTTTCCTAGCGAACGCCATTCGGCGAAATCTCGCCGTAAAGGAGTCAAACTTTTTTAAATTTGCTTTTCAGCTGCAGTAGTCAATACAATGTTCTATATCATATTTTCATAGGAATATACCTGTCATTGGAAAAGGAATAGTTGCGGGGCTTCCACATAGTTTCTCTTACTTTTACATTGAATTTTTTTCTGGCAATATTGAACTTTGATAGTTTTGTAGCTCTCATCAAGTTTTACAGCAATTTGTAGTTAGGTTTTCATTCGAACTATGAGCTAACCTTAATAGAAAAGGTTTAAAAGAAATAGAGCAGAAAAAGCTACCCACTTAAAATAATTTCCAAGTATAGACCTGTAGAACTCATTTTTTGAGGTGGTTAGTGAATTCGTGAAAAAACGACACTTCATACTGAAATCGAAGGAGAAGAATAAAGCAGAAATGATTCACGGCTAGCTGCCAATAAAATCGACTTTTGAGTGCGCTCTGTTGCAGTTAATATATGACTCAAATGAAAATCAAACATAAAAAATTGCTATACAACTTGATAAGGACTACTGGTCCAGCATACTCAAATCTTGTTAGAAAAAAAGTAGAAATCTTAAAGTAGCCGAAACATCCTATGCATATTTTTGTCTTTTTCTTGCGTTGACTTTACGAATAAATGAAAAACCACAAATATTGCACTGCAAAAGATAAAAGATAAAACCTGAAATTTGAAAAATGTAGACCCATATTGACCGGATGTTGCCCGATGACAACATAATGTCATTAGGTACCTCAGCACTTCTTTGTCTCGATATATTCACCTTCGCTATCCCTCTAATATCGAAAAAGGTTAATGAAGCATTCATCACTGAGAATAAATATAAAACATATGAACTTGCGCCTTCTTATCACCGATCTCTTAATACACGCAGAATACTATTAATAGAAATAAGTGCAGCAATCAATAAAGATTAGATAGCAAAACGATAGGAAGAATAAAATGTATAAAAAAGAGAGGGGTATAGGGCAACGTCTTTTCTCCTGTCTTGTGTCGAGCTCTGATACGGAAGCATACTAGCAGTAGATTTCGATTTCGGTACCTGGGTGACGCACCAGCAAGGGACGAGTTAGCAATTGCTTTTCATATTTTTTCATGTTTCATCCGTATATTATTTCTCCATATTTTCTGAACTTTTTGATTATCACGTGACTTAAATTTGTATTTCTTTCTACTTTCGCCCATAATCACTGGATAAAACGTTCTCAAAAAGAGATTAACTAGCTGCTAACATAAATAGTTAAGCAAACAGTTTTAATGAGAAAACGGTAATATTTTCAATCGATTGTTACGTTTATAATTTCATCAAGAAGGAATAGCTGTTATAGTGGCAGACAATGTTTCACATGAGTATCAATTCGAAAACTAAATGACTGGTGAGCTGAAGGTAATAACAAAAAGTTAAGTTTTGCTCACTAGTTTTGAACACATCTTTTCTCAATTGTAACGTGTTATACTATCGTCAATCTCTTAAGACCTTTCCCTTCAAAACTCGATTCCAGTTTCAAGTACATATATATCTTCTAAAATGTTCAGAGCACGTTGAGACTTAAGTGAAGAAGCTACGGTAAAATTTTCAATTCTATACTATGATGCTTGATAGTCATATGAATCAAACAAGGATAAATATTAGCTCATTTAGCAATACATTCTTCTCCATCCGAACCCTTTCAAATTATTAAAATTTATTTTGTTTGACAGAGCATGTTAGGATGTAGGACCTCACCGAGGGACACCAATTTATATAAGTATTTCTATATATGCGTAATAAAAAAACAAAGTTTAATTAAAAAAGCACTCTGTGATGCTCTCCAACATGAAATGCTTTTTCTAAGAAAAATAAATAAATATTTGAATGAGCCTGGACAGATAAATTTGGGTTACGCATTTAAATAAGTATAATCTGAGAGAAAACGAAAGATATCTTCTGTTTTTTAAGAAGTGGATGACAAAACTTATCATACATTTTGCGCTAAAACAGGATTTCGATTTACAAATCGCACTGTTTTTGAAAGAGCAGAGCGTGGGCTAACTCTATATGCATTTATTCCAGTTTTCATTTTTTTGCACAAGAATTAACTTTTTTTTGAGAGGGAAGGCCTTATATGATGCCAAATGAATGAATAAGCAGGCTTCCGATATTATGTCTTTGAGAAATTAATTTCGAAAAAAACAATTTTGCTCCTGAGCTTCAAATTACGACTCAAAGGAGGAATATAGTTCCATCCTATACTTTATTGCTTGCGCAAAAATAATTGAGCTTGTACCGCACTTGAATTCCGACTATTTAGATGGAACGATTACTACTGATTGACCAGTGCTATGCCGACCCAGGTGATATGCTGATCGATTAACACTAACTCTTTAGAGCAACTAGGGCTCAAAGAAGGTGCCTTTTTTCCTTCTAAATATCACTAATTGTTGCGAGATATGTCACGATTAATCTATAGAAAGTTTTTCCAACAAAGTGAATATGCACTCCACTTTGACTAAAATGATGATGAAAAAGGTACAGTTCGATCGATTTTATCGCGAACGAGATAGTGAAAGAAATTTTAATTTTTTTCCAAAAGTTGTTCCCGGAAAGACAAAAAAGTGTGCAAACTATCTGCTGTCATAGTGTGAGTCTTGATATCGTTTCCTTTTTTTTCTATTGAAATATGACTTGCAATTTTTCATTTACGTGAAGTAGGTAGGAGATAAGTGAAACTATATATCTGTGAGAAGAAAAAACTGAAAGCTTAAAAAATTTGCATCGTAATGCGCATGAGAGAAAATTACCTTCAAGAAATTTGCTTGCTTTCTTTCTTTTCCAGAGAAAATTATTCCCTTCTAAAAGGGTTAAAATTCAAAAATTTAACTATGACATTCAATTTTGAGATTAGTTGCCTCCATGTAGGATTGAACAAGTTCCAGTCCTGATCAATTGACCGGATATCCCACTACTTTAGATATCCAGTAAACCGACCTAGACTTGATTCGAAGATCAATATTTTTGTTTTTTATTGAAGACTTACAACACCAAACGATCTGAATCCGAAATCTTAATTTCAGGTTTGGCATATTCGACTAAGAAAACCTTCGATGAAAAACAGAAGTATTGATAGTTGAATCAATACTAGGTCAGTTTCTGTTGATGCCCAGCAGAATTAGGTAACCAGTTCGACTGGATGGATGCATCTCTAGCTTCATGACCTACATTTTGCTACACAACATGTACCAAAAAAGCAGATTATATGAAGTCATGACAGATAACAAGTTCGATTTGTGCTGATTGCTAGACAACAAGACCGCAATGAATATGGTTTGCTAATGGAAAATCTGCGTCGGCTACGGTTCATTACAAAAAATTATCTCTTAATATGTTGTGTTGAGCCGTCTTTACTACAATTCACCAATTGCTTTGATCTCATAGTATTGATGATATAAATTTCATAATGAAAGTATCTAATTTTTTTTCTGCTAAATATCTTTTCGACTACTTTAAAAGAAGACTCGTCGGAACAACGTAATGCGAACAATATTTTACGGTTTGAAATCCTTAACTGCTCACACGCAGTTGTTTTTAGGCGTATATGCTGTTCAAACAACAACTCTCTATAATTATTTTGTTTCCTAGAGTGAAGATTACTGATTTCTTGAAGATATTATTCGAAGAAAAAATACCGTCAGCGAATGCTTTGCAATTAACACAAAAGATATGAACCATCAATGTAAAAAACTATTTGCTAAAAGACTTGCTTATATGAAAATTTGATTATCTACATGTTACAGACTATTTTCAGCGACAGCGAGAGCTGCTTGTGTATACTACACAGAGCTGACTCCATTCAAAGCCCTATAGTCTTGATTTTTCAATTTTCTATGCATAAATCGATACATAAGGAAGTAATAAGTGGTACATACTTCTTCGACATGGGACTGCATCGTACACCTTTGTATTTTTGGATATTTTTGATCAATCAGGAAGTTTTCGCTGTTTTGTTTGCTTACCGAGTATAGAAATTTATTCAAATATAATAAATAACCTGTAAACAGAAAAGAAATTGATTCAGCTTCTATTGTCAATGATGGATTATCGGGTGATCTAAATATAAAAGGTACTTTTTTTCTTCCTTTACTTGTAGTGTACAGTAGGAGGCAACTGACAAATTCTCCACCCTTATAATGTTAAGAGTTGACCAAAAGTTCTGGTCCTAGTGTTTGAAATTTTACAAAATATTTAATATGTAAAGTTTTATTGTACGAATTCACAGTAGGTACCTCGTCTACAATAATGTATATAACAACTCTATCTCGAATTTAATTCTAACATTCTTTTAGATTAAGATAGTAAAGGACATTTTGGAAAAAAATTAAAAACTGGAGCATACTTTTAGAATGGATGGAACTTTGTATATGTACTCATGATGAATATTTTGAACATTTAATAAGGTACAACAAAAAATATCTTCTTTTGTATATTTTTATGTGATATTATCAGAACGTTCGGTCAATTCTAGGTATGCAGCGTGGCGCTGTCTGAAAAACTTTATAAAGGTTTTATCAATACACTGTCCCTCATTGGCTAGCAACCAATAGAAGTATAGTGTCAAATATAACCAGCTTTCTAGACACTCTCGTTTCAGTTTTTTTACATCTAAGTTTGATTCTTCTGTGAGCATTTGTTGAAGTAAAAACCGAATTCAATTCAGTTTGTAAACTAGTGAACGCCATGTAGTACGATTCGTCGTATAAGAAAGAAGATCTATCGCAATAATCTTATTGAAAAAAGAAGGTAGCTTCACAAATGAGTGATGGATATAACATTTAAAAAGGCTGTTTGAAAGAATTTTGTCCGATTTCCTGATCTATTTTGAATCAGGATATCGTATGTGGTTTGTGTAGAGGAATTCGTGATGTATTAAATGACATATACGGCATCAAATTTTCCTCAAAATGTGATCATGATCTCTAAAGCAGTTAATAGTTTTCATCGGTGCTCTCTTCTTCGTACACAGAAAAGAGTTAGATAGTTGTGAATTTCATCATTCGAAAGAACAAACAAAGATGCATTGAATCGAATATTATAGATTTATTTTTTTAACATGATTTTTCTAAAGGTTTTCAAGGAGTCCTTTTCAAAAATGCCTACAGCATGAGGTGTTCACAACAGTTTTTCAATTGTCACCTGTGTATTCAAATCAGCAATAAAACTTTTACAAAATTACAATTTTTAGATGTGCAGAGTTACTCATTCACGTGTTGAACGTGTTCTAGTCGAAGCTCCAAGTGATTTTCTTGACCCATTCTGGAAGAGTAGTGTTTTGTTTCCTTTTTGAAAAAAATAGCAATTTCTTTCACACTAAGAAAAACGATTAAAAAGCGTCAGCCAACATGCTCAGAAAATGTATAATATACTATTCAATGCACTGTCATAAACCCCCCCCCCGCAATAGAAGGCCCCCCCATATTACAAGGCCCCCCCTTATTAGAAGGCCCCCCAAAAAGTTCTGAATGATTGCCTTAATAGAAGGCCCGGGCCTTGTATTAAGGCTATGATTCTACTTCGCCTTTTATGGCAATTACTTTGAAGTTCTAGTGAGTGATTTCTTGTGTGATTATATGTATCGTGCACTAATATGTCGCTTATTATACATATATCAATTTTGCAATGCTGCCAGATATGCTAAAAAGCTGTTAGCGCAATCCCTTGCGGGATTAAAAATGTGAAACACGATGGACCTACTGTTACTAATTAAATGGAAATCCTTTTGTTCCATTCCCTTACGACACATTTGTAGCTGACCGTATATTTGATGCTTTACAACTACAATTCCTGTGTCACTGTCTCTGATGGGTATCCGGGTTCTCTGTCACGGTCCGTGATGGGTACCCAGGTTCTCTGTCACGGTCTGTGATGGGTACCTGGATTCTCTGTCACAGTCTGTGATGGGTACTTGGATTCTCTGTCACGGTCTGTGACGGGTACCTGGATTCTCTGTCACGGTCTGTGATGGGTACCCAGGTTCTCTGTCACGGTCTGTGACGGGTACCTGGATTCTCTGTCACGGTC
>CAJNOP010000581.1:60292-71763 GCA_905250075.1 Rotaria sp. Silwood1 | reverse complement strand
GGGGGCGGGGGGGGGGGGGGGGGGGGGGGGGGGGTGCAAAATTTCTACCCTATACACTTCAACACTCCTTTCAGATCGTGTTTCACAAAATTCTACTGCAACCTATTGGAAAATTAGACGTCTTTTTGACAATGTATGTTATAGATTCCTAATAGAAGGGCCCCCTAAATAGAAGGCCCCCCTAAAAATTTTATGTGCTCCGCCATTATAGAAGGCCCGGGGCCTTTTAATGCGGGGGGGGGGGTTTACCATCTTTCCAATAACGATAACTGCAGGTCTTTATCTCTTTTTTATTATAATTCATTCAAAAAATACCGACTTGCGTTTTCTCTTAGATAGGCATTGGAATGCCCTCAGTAAACCCTTTGTAAAAGGAAAAAAATTCTCAACCTCAAGACTCCTCGAGATGAGAGTACGCTGAGGACTGCAGGAGAAAGGTTTAGTGCTTTATTATCTCCTTTAGATCTTTATACCATTCGATGCGGAGAAAATCTCTCTACAAAATCACATGTGATACCCTGCTTCAAGGTCGATCACCAATTCTAGTAAGGTGCCTTTATCCTTTGTCTTGCATATTTACACTGGATGCATAATCATAAAAATTCATCAGAAAAGAGCCATTATCATGATTTTCCTGAATCTACTCTGAAATAACGTTTCTAAGATTCGACAAGATTCAATCGCCTTCGACCTGTCTGAGCTAGTGGATTGAACTATAGTTTTCTCTGAAAATACTATGACTTCGAGTATGTCGAATTGATATTTGGAGTCAGTGCTAGCCTCATGAGGAAACTATCCGTAGTGATTAATCATTTTTGAATTCGTACTCTTTGGATAAAGTAGATGCCAGTGAGATATGAAAAACAACACGAGAATAAGGGCTTCGAGGCATCGTCTAGAACTATAGCCATTTTACTAAAAATTTCCCCGGAGATAGATCTACTTGTAACTAGGACGCACTGAAATTTTCAGTTTAAAGAAATTTTTCCTTCAAGTGGTATTGAATTTTCAAAAAGACATGAGATTCGTATCTCTCATGGACGATGATTGATCTTGCAAATTGAATATCTCTTAAAGAAAGCATATTCATCAGTTGAAAATTGTATTACCTCTTAGTTACAATCAGATGCATCTGCAGATAAAATCTCAGGTCGAAATATCTTGCTATAGGCTAAAATTTCAGTAAAGTGGCTATAACTCTGGAGGGAACGCCTTTGTGTCCTCATGCTTTTTGAGTTTTTCATCCATCACTAGGATCTACCTTATGTGCAGAGTTCATACTAAAAAATGATTAATCACTTAAAACACTTCCCTCGTTAGTGTACTTTGATCAAAAACATCATCTCCCTTTCCATTCCATGATATTTGTTACAATTATCACTTCAATCCCGTCAACACATTGTAGGCCTCATGTCTCAATATTTTTGCTATTTGTAACTATTCAGCGTCTCACTCGGAAGTTAAATGATACGAGCAATTTCAGTAACAACTTGTTGAGAAATCAATTCGAGATAACGAAAACTTGACTGTAGCGCGCAACATTAACATCAACTACTATTAGACCCTGATTTGAAATCTGCTATCAGCAACTCAAGTTATTTTCGATCAATTCATCTGAAAATTTTAGTTATATATTTCTATGGTACCTAAGTTTCTAATGGGCATCGAGATGTTACAGAGGCACCGAGAAAGTATATCATAAAGCTGCTCGTGAATTTCTGGACCAAGAAGCCTGATATATGTTGTTTGAAAGAGCGCTGTCCGAATCATCGATCTACAGAGACCTTACTAATACGACAGATGTTTTTTTATTGGTGCTTTTGGACCAACATTTTTTTCTTCACATATTTTCATCAATTTTCACCATAATCTCAACTCAAATTGTATAAAAATGTAGCTAAAATCACCTTTTTTTTCTGCTATAAAATTATCACAATGTTTTTTAAATCAACTTAGAATAAGAGGCTGAGTGATAACAAAGTATTAGATAACTATATAGCAAAAAAAAGGTGATTTTAGCCACATATTCATACACTTTGAGTTGAAATTATTTTGAAAATTGATGAAAATACAGTAATAAAAAATTGTTTACTCAAAAGTATATATAAAAAAATTATCCTTAGTTTTAATGAGGTTCATGCAGATCAATGAACTGGACACCATTCTTTCGAATCGTGAAAACCGCATTCCTCTCTCTTGCTCCGATCGGAATAACGAAGACTGTGTCTTTGACGCCTCTAAAACTTTTTATTCATCATTGACAGTTTACGTTAACAAGGTTTAGCTACTGAGAATGCATGAAATAACTTAACCTAATCTGAAAAAATATTTGCCCATCGAGAACTCTGTCCTAAGCAGTTACCGGTCGATATGAAGTACATGTTTTAAAGAGTAGACAGAAGGTGGATGCTTAATCCTTGTTAAATGAGATATCAAAGGAAAAACAACTCATCAGAAAAGTTCACTTACGAACAGCCATCGATTATACTACTTTGAACGATTCATGGTCGACGTTACCAGAGCCTGGTACTAGAGATAGTACGGTAAATAGTATATTTACCAGAAAATAAATCAAAAAATAACTCGTTCTTGCAGTACCATAAGTTGAGGAAGGATTTCAAACTAAAGCTTTTGTTATAGAAGACTTCGCTCAATAATCAGTCTAAACCGTCAATCTGGGAACTTTATATGAATCTTTAGAAATGTTCAAAATACGACTCTTCATTCAACAACATCATTACAATAAAATAATAATACATTTTATTAGGTCAAATAATTCAGTTCAATGTCTCTTTTCATATTTGCATCTAAACAAAGCGTATGAGATCATTATCAGGATCAATTATTAAATTATGGGAATTCTCCAATTCATTTATTAGATTATTTTCTGTTGAATGGACGAACTGGACCTCGGTCGAACATATATTATCTTGAGAATACTATCTTATGTATGGTTCGATGATCCATGTGTTTCTCAATAGTGGCTGTTTAATTTAAAATTCAAAGTATAAATTAGAAATGCAATCGGTGCGCTGTCTTCACTATCGATAGGGGTAAATGAGGATCCCTTCTGGAAAGGCTACACTGCAAAAAGAAATAGAATAAGAAACTTTTCTCTAAGTACAACTTGCGATAGACCCTTCTTGGATGCAATAGTCAAAGAGTTCATTATTTTGTATGGCATATGGTGGTAGACTACAATAAATGCATACAAATAATACGTTAAAATGGAATTGAAGTGTAATTTGAAGGTAAACAGCTCTCCTGTACGACTATGGGACACGACCCTAAGCTGTCGCAACGCGGTTCTGAGTCAAGTTACTTATCTATATCAAGATTTATTTTTCAATCTGAATATAAAATTTAATGATGAGCACCCATTGGAAAAATAAATCGTATTTATTATCTGGACTTATTTCAACCAGTATTGCGAGTTAGTTTTTACTGTATAAAAAACACAAATAAATAAATAAAAATAAAATCTATATTATTTACATCACAAACATAACCTAACTCTGACACGTTCTTCTGGGATTCCTTGCGACTCCTATGGCATTCTTTTTATTGACTCTTCATAGTAGTTTTACATATAGTCTTCTTTTTTCAGCTATACTTAACGGACTACTAGTACAGTACGCCGTTAACAAATAGTATTAGTTTTAATGAGGGAAAAAATCATACCGAAACGCGCGAAATCTTTCGGTAAGACTCTTTCCTGGTCGACAGGAAGGTTTCAACAGAGGGCAACGTAATTAGCTAAATTTCGTCCTCAATACGTTGCTTTGCTTGATGACAATCATCATCAAAATGGGAAATTTTATTAAAGTACGCGTCATGTTTTTTGTTCAGTAGACAATCTTAAATATTTAGATAATCGAAGACAAAAAACGCAAGCAATGAAAGATTTGATAAATCGCATTGAAAATAATTGTTAATCTGTTTATTCGTCTTACAACCGAATCTGGATAACTCTTCCGAGAATGTAACAGATTTCACATTAACTTCTTGCAAATCGATTAAAATTCTTAGAGTTTGCAGAGCTTGTACTTATGAGAATAAGTAAAGCTTTAGAAATTTTAAAAAACCTGACGCCGGGGTCAGAATATGGAGAACAGTTTTAGATCTTCCAGTCGAAATTTGACTCATGGAATTTCTCTATTTTAAATGTGAGAAAGCTGTAGCTTTCACTATAGATACTATTCAATGAGGTGATTATATCATTCAGCGAAAATTTTTCTATCTGATATTTTCTTCCTACCGAAAAGCTATCCATAAAAATCAGCTTTTCCAAGTTTTTCAAAGCTAAAGTTCTCCAATAAAGTAAAGATCAATGGATGATTTTTTTTATGCGTTAGAATCGTCTTTGAATGTAATTTTCCGTGATAAGATTTGAAAAGGTAAAAGAACTAAAACTAACTGCTAAGATAAGAGGTTTGGAGGAGGATTTTCAGTTTTTCCGAAAATTTAAGGTGTTTAGATTGGTCAATTAAGCACTATCTCTATGAAATACTCTTATATTTGAGATTTCGTTGTAGTAGGCTATAACAAAAACGTGTTTACTTCAATTGCGAATGAGTTGAGAAATTGTGGAAGATCTCTGTGAAAATACCATTGAAAATTCATTCTTCCTAAAAGTACTGGGCAAATGTTGAAACTTCATTTTTTGTTAACTTGGTTTGAGTAGATCACGAATATGTACTGTGTTCCTCATCTTAATCCTTTATTTTCTGATTAAAAGACTTCAAAATTTCGGACAAGGTGAAAATTCTTCGCCAAACTCCTCATCTTAGTGGACAGATTTGGTTTTAAACTTCTTCAAGTCTGATCACTGAAAAGTATGGTCAAAGGCAATTCTGACGCATAAAAAAATCATTCATCAAATGTTGTACCTTTTTGGAGACATTTAGTTTCTAAAAACCTGAAACAGCTGATTTTTGTGAGAAAATGTTTAATGTGAAGAAAACGTTTGACAAAAAAAGTTTCCGCTTAATGAAGTGATCACCTTATTAAATAGGATCTCCTCAGAAGGCTTCATCTTCTTATCACTTAAAATGGAGAACTTCCTAAAAACAGATTTTCGCTGGAAAAATCAAAAGCGTCCGCCATATTTAGGTTTCTTCGCATGAGTTTTAAAAGTTTTTCAGTCTTTAGTTATGCTTACAAGTACGACTTTTACAGCATCTGAAAGTTTTATTCAATTTGCAGGAAGTTGATGTAATTGTGGTCAACTTTCAAAAGAATTGCCTGTCTATTCCAGAATCATTATAGCTTCTTTACAAAATATGGGAATGTGGTATATTATTTTTACTTAATGAAGGTGTATCCCGTATGAACCCTATGTGGTCAATAAGTGTTAGTTCGACAGATGGGCTTGTTGGGATTAAAGAATAAAGGAAGATTTCTTTCTATAGCAATCAAAGTGACAAGTTATTAGCCATATTTCTTTTTTCTATGTCACTGATGCTAAAACGTTTTTGCGAGTTACGTCAAGGAAATGAAAGACAAGGTATTCATAAAAGAAATTTTCTTTATTATTCGATATATCTCTATTATATGAACACCAATATTGGGAAACTCATATAAGTTTTCCTAGAAGTTAGTGAGTGAAACTTTGAGCTTGAAGTTTCGCAGGTTCCTCCTGCCCATTATAGACCTCAATAACTATGGGCAACATGCTTTAAACTCCTTTTCTTGAGTTTCTTATCAATGGAAAGAGGAGTTCAACAATATCAACAACAACACTACGAGTGTTCTAGAACATTTCAAAGCTTTTGTCGAGCTTTAAGCTGTTCTACTAAACTTTAAAGCATCATCAACAGTTTAGATCTAAATATTTATGCTTATAAAAACTGATAGTGAAGATGTAAACAATGGCGGGCAATGATAATTTGATTTGTTAGTCGTCAAAAGTTCAATACAAAGTGTTTCAAATGATCAATCCGCATCTCTGGAAAACAAACAATATCAGAGTTCATGAGCTTATCAAAATAAATATAATAGAGCACCGAACAATGCTGGTGTCGATATAATGAATCTTTATCACAGTTTTAAAGTACTTTGAACGAGATACGTAAAAAATATGATCGAATAGCTACTAGTAGAACAAGAAAAAAGAGCACCACTACATGAAAAGACAATGAAAATTCGATATGGAATGCAGAAACGGATAAGACATTGATTGTCCGGGGGTCAATTACTTTGAAGAATACTTATAGTCTGCTAAAGCTATTCCACCTAGCCCATATTCTATTAGTGTAATGAGACTAAAGAATATTGGAGTTTCACGTTTCAGTTAGAGAACCTGTGCCAAGAATCCGTTTGTTATCATACTTGCGCTTTGTTATTATGAACAATAATATAAACAAAGACTCTCAATCACAATCCAATATATAATGGCAAGTATTGATCTATCAAACAAAAGTCTTCTCTTCTATTTAAATACGTTTAACAAACAAGTCCAATGGTAAAAATAAATTGACAAAATTATACCGCTTGTTTTTAATTTCGATTTATTCAAGGAACATATCTGATGATACGAGTAAGGCTATAAAATGAATTCTTTTTTTGTTAAGATTCACGAGAAAAATAAATGTAGTCCTAAGAATGTATTTAAAAAATGATTTTACTTTTTTTCACGTTGGTTTAACAAACTGGTCACTGTAAAAAAGAAGTGTGGTGCGGTAAACTCGTAAAAATAGATAGAATTGCAACATGTAATGTATCCGTTTCAACTCTATATGCGATTTTCAGAAAACCGTAAAGGGTTTATGAATCTAATCCTAATATAATGTGTAGTTTAACCTGTAAATGATCTCCTGATCTGGGCTATCAGCTTCTGGCTGCGCTCTTGGAAACGCATACAGACTTGAAATGGATTCAAAAAATAGGCACGTTCACAAGTCTCAATATCATGAGAGACCCGCGAAAACGAATCTTCGAGTAGATTTCGCTCCCTGATATTGGACTCTTGTGGAACGGAAAATTCCGACACCCTTACTTCTGAATCGTAAATAATGATCTACCAGCAGACCAATTGAACTGAAATATACATTGGTATCTGTTTCATTTCTGACCTCAACCATGACTATTCCAAAACAACTATACTATTGTATGTGAGAGTGGAGGCAATATCCGAACTTGCTACATATCTCGATCTGTTGAGCTGCCATGGTAGCACTGAAGTATCATCAAAGTATAGAATGCTTACTTCGAAGGATTCTAAACTACTGTTACTAATATTAGCCATAAAAGCAATTTTGAGGTTATAGGAATTGTATCGCATCAAAAGTTTGGTTTCTATTGTGTGAAACGTACTAAATTCAAAATCTACCTATGACTTACTCCTGTTGACGAATTTTTTATCAGGTGGAAGTGCATTTCTAATTTCAACGATTCTATAACTAGTGACCCTAGTCTTATTCGTGTTCATCCCTTGAGAAATCCTGAATTTCAAGGATCTTGCCAAATTTTCTTCCAGACTTAGTCTCAGTTCCTGATAACTACTGTTTTCAGGATTTCTTTGTAAATGATGAATGCGGGATTCCCTCAGAATTCGGTCAATATCTTTTATAGAATCCTTGCGGAAATCACAGAGAGAATTCTCTAGTAATCTAAAATGCTTCAGACAAGATCCAATATGGTTCCTAGTGAGACGATTCCATTAGTTATTGTAGCTGAATGTAACAAGCATCACAATGATAGTCAAATAGAGAGATGAATCACTGAATGAGACTGTCACTCTTCGTCTGATAAATCCGCACTCACACCTAAAACAGCATATTGTCTCCGAAATCATTCTCCTTTTCGGAAGAGATCATCTAATAACAATGGTTGTGATTGAATCGTGTTTTGACTAGTGTAAGTGTGCTGAAGTTGCGTTGTTACACAGGTTTTCACGAACTATCAGTTTTCTGAACAATTACAGGATCCCTGCAAGAGTTCAGAACTTGTCACACTGGAAAAAAGTGACTCTAGTAAAATCATGCAAAGCTTTTCCTTTCCACTATTTGTCTAAAATATCAATTTCATCATTGTATTTCCACGATAAAAACAATTTTTTTTGATAATTATCCGTATGAGAATTTTAAAATACTATTAAATTACGATCCCTTGGGCTTTTACAATTTAAAATGAATTTTGTAAAAACAGACCGTCAACTTAACCTAATCTACTGAAATCGAGGAATACATTTGACGATTGACAAAGAACAACTTAAAGAAGAAATACCCACTTTTCAAGTGACTCTTCTCTAAAAAGCAAAACGCAGAAATGACATAACGGGTCGCACAAAACAGATCACGATAAAACCAGCGATAGGATGCCACTATCTGGACGCATGGACGTATGTCAATTTTATAGCTTTCGATAAAGTTGTTTCTTACGTATTACTCGCAACAGCGATACTAGCATACTTTTTAAGATAGGGAACTTGAAGGTTTTTAAGACTACTCATAGTATTGTTAGACATAAAGCCATTTTTTTCAGAGATAAGATTATGAAGTCTTTGGAGCTCTTTAGAATCATTCATTATAGTAATAAGTATAGATTCCCTGAAAAATGCAATCTACTTCCAGTAACATGATGAAGAATTCTAAAGATCCTCCAGTGTCCTATTTGGTTTGGATATTGAGTGACGTTTTTTCAATATTCAGATGGAAGCTAAGTATCCCGAAAGTATGCAAACCACTGTTTTGATTATAAATCCATCATTTCAATAATTTTTATATTTATTAAATGTGTCTAATATGGATTGCATTTTTGGATAAAAGCTGCTCCTAGTTTTATTTATGCGTAAACTTGTAAGATAAGGTCAGTATATGTGAAACAACTTAGCCAGATTAACTGATCAATATCTATACTGGAGGTTGGAACATTAATACTCTATGCGCGTTCACTTGTTTCTAATCTCTTAAGAAAAGTCTGCAAGGCTTCTGCCAAAATATGGGAACAAATTCTGCAATGAATCTAGTAATACCGTGCTCAAAGATCCTCTTAAGAAAATGGTAACATCCACGAGAAAATCTGAATAAATGCAGCAGAATATAAACCGAAATGATTTTGATTTTGATTTAAAAATAGTCTAAAACTGGTCATGGTCATGATAGGCTCATGAAACCACATGGCTACATGCTTTTTCCAGAACTTAGTCATGTCCCCGGAAAAAAACCCATTGATGAAGAGTCTGAATCGGACTCGTTGAGGATGTGATACGGAAACATAAATGGTTTTTCCTAAGGAATGGCATATAAACGAAAAGCTCTGAGGATAATTGAAAACTTGGAAATACTGAAACGAGTGTCCTGTATGTGAACTAGCTGGTCAATGTTTTTTTCCTTCATAAAGTTCGGATATTGTTTCCCAGAGTCCGTGGACAGTTTTCAAGTGATACAATAAAAAAATCTATTGAATACTTCTAATATCTCGTTATGACAGAACAAGATCTACAACAATCTTAAAAGGTAACCCAGTTTAAGGATAATACTTGCTCTGAAGATTCATTGTCCTATTTTTTGTTCTCACAGATATTCTCAAATTAACAGAAGAGTGAGGATACATCAGCGATGGTTCTTTCCTAGATATGGGTGATGACTATGGCAGCAAAGTCAGACGTTAAACGCAGACGAAAATGTTTCCCCTAGTCTAATTAACTTACAACATTCATCCGGATGGGCAACAGAAGCTCTCAGATTTTAATTTCAAGCAGGGTCTATTTTGCGTCGTTTTGAAGACTTATGCTTTTTCTTATGCTAGAATTCGTTATGACTATAATTTACGGCTTACACATACGTCTATCAGTTTTTATTGTATCGTAAAAGATTTTTTTGAAAACAAAAATTCACTGTTAAAGTCTCTATGAAATCATACAGAAAAGATCGATGCATAGATAAAAGTAAAAATTTATCATAAAAATACGACCAGAATATGTCAATGATAAATTTCAAAGTGCTTTCGTTAACTCTGACTTGAGTTTCTTGTGAGTACCAAAGCAGAATATAAAGGTTCGTTCATAGAGCGTTTACTCTTCAAAGAAGAGTCTATGGACATTACGATTTTGAACTGAATTTTGAGAAAAACAAAGTAGAGCAGTTTTCTCACGAAAGAGAGGTGAGAGAGATCAGAAAAAGATCATCATTCCTAATCAGCATCCAATAACCATACACGACAACTCCTATTGAAGCAAGCAATCCAAACGTCGAAGAACTCAGCAGCATAAAACTAACTAACAAGAAGCTCCTGTTTCAGTCACTCATCTCTTCATACATACGACTTATTCAATAGTGCTCCTCATCGTCATAGCTATTTATCCTCTAGTACTCCCATCTCTTAAGAAAAGGGGATGGATAACCAATAATATGATAAACAATTTATGAAGATCCCGAAGTCCCTGATTCCTTTTCGAAACTAAGTATTTATTTTTCAAAAATAACATTGAAATTAAATATCTCATAGTATTACAAGGAATCAGCCGGTTTCTTTCGCACATGAACTTTATCTTACTATGCCCTATATAAATTATCCGAATTTTTATTCTTTCAGATTTCACGTAGGCAGGCATATTATCGTTTAGTGGCATTTATACGATGCAAATCTTTCTTCAGAAAAAAAGACTAGAAAAAGCTGCTTGCATTTTTTGCAAGCTTGAAAATTCGATGAAAAACAAATATTTTCGAAATCTCATGAATACTAACGTTTATTTAGACTCATGGAATACATCTTTCCCAACTGAACAAAACTGTTTCCTTAATTTCTCAATGTTGTTTGAGCCCTGTCACATATCGAGGAAATCGAAAAAGCTGAAGAAATGCAAAGATAGGCAGGAGATGCCAGTCTAACTACAAATAGACGCCACCATTACACGTTCTCCTGTATCCACACTTGTGAGCGATGTCACCATTGCAGATGCCACATCTCCTTGCACTTCTCCAGCTTCTCCGATTTCCTGAATATGTGAGACTTCTGTGAAACATGTAGAAACTATGTAAGAGTTCCTGTTTCAATTGAACTAGCAACTAATCCAGGTTTTCTCGATTGTGGCCCATGGTTAATTGTATCCGATCTTTTTAGTAAAATCGAGGAAACAAAATGCGATAATTTGTGAGCGATTGATAGCGAGGAATACGTCCGAACTTCTGTATAGCCTGAGCGGAGAGCATGATAAGTGCTACCTAGAACACAAATGAGAATATCTGAAACGGTCCCTAAGAGAACAGGGGCACCCTTAAAAATAAGAAATTAGTGGAATCTTGTACACCTCTAATGTGTTCTGACTTTTAGCTTATTATAAACCTTCAGAAAAAGACTTCGTGCAAGAAGAAATAGTTCTAAATGTCTATGGAAATGATTTTTCAAAGTTTCTGCTACCAGGTAAAACAGGGAACTCTAAAGAAACTAAGAAACACTGTACACTGCGTTGGTGAGTGGTGCGCTCGAGATTCACTGGAACAGACCCGGACTTCACGAATGTTGAAACT